>CAUYQU010023759.1:0-61142 GCA_963574635.1 Cheracebus regulus
AGCATTTCACAGGTTTAAATAAAATATTGGTTGGCTGCTTATTTGTTATTTTCATCCCTTATTCCTTCCTGTCTCCATTGTTAAGCACAATTATTGGCATAAAAGAGGTTTTTAATACCCATTTTTAGACTGCATTCTAGCCTAGGCAATAGAACAAGAATCTTGTTCTCTCTCCCTCTTTCTCTCTTTCTCTCTTTCACTCTTTTTTTCTTTCTTTTGCTCTTTCTTTCTTCTTTTCTCTCTTTTGCTTTCTTTCAAAAAATAAAAAAAGAAAAATATAATTCAGAAAAGAATCACTTAATAGTTTGTTTACAAGGTATATTTAATCTCCTTTGAAATAAAAAGTCAAGACACATGAAATGAATAGTAAAAAATACAATTTTATTCCACCTTTAATAATACATGTAGCATCCAGATAGAAAATTAATAAGGAAACAGCAAAGTTTGAATAAAACTGTAGTACAAATAAACTTACCAGACATATACATAATTTTTTATCCAACAGCAGAAGAATACACATTCTTTTTATATGTATACAAATAATCTTGAGTATAGATCATATATTAGGTCACAAAACAAGTCTTAAAAATTTAAGAAGACCAAATCATATCAAATATCTTTTCAAACTGCAATGGTTTAAAACTAGAAATCAGTAACAGCAAGAAAATGTATATAAAATAATAACATGCCCTTAAACAAGCACTGGGTGGAAGAGAAAATCTAAAGAGGATTTTTTAAATATCTCAAGATGAAAACAAAACATCTCAAAACTAATGGGATGTAGCAAACATAATAATGAAAGGAAATTTTATAACGCTAATACTGTTGTAGGACCTTCTATTTACCTCAGCTAAAAACAGGATCCTTGTCACACAATCATGAAATATTAGGCTCACAGACATTTTGAGGGATAAGAAAAATTGAATTTGTTTGGCAAAAGGGAAAAAAGGGGGAAATAGGGACTCTTCGCAGAATGAGAGTCTTGCTAGTATAGGCTTCCCACCTCACAGACTGAATTCCAGATTCCACCCCAGAACAAGAGAGGCCAGGCTCCTCCCCCAACAAATGATGCAAACTTCCCGAAGCCCCACCCCAGTGCTCACTCCTCCTGGTGCGCAGGATGGTTGGAGTTTCTCTGGGGAACTTCTTTACACTTGGCTGTCTTGATACCTATGGTATAAAATATATCTCTCAAATTAACAACCTAACTTTACAACTCAAGGAACTAGAAAAAAAAAGAAAACAAATTTACATAAGGAAACAATAAAGATCAAGAAGATAATAAAATAGAGAATAGAGACACTTAGAAAATCTCAACAATACTGAGTTGTTTTTTCTTTTCTTAAATTTTAAGTTCCAGGATACAAGTACAGAACATGTAGGTTTGTTGAATAGGTATATGTGTGCCATGGTGGTTTGCTGCAGCTATCATCCTGACATCTAGGTCTTAAGCTCCACATCCATTAGCCATTTGTCTTAATGTTCTCCCTCCCCTCACCCCCAACCCCCTGATTGGCCCCGGTGTGTGTTGTTTCCCTCCCTATGTCCATATGTTCTCATTGTTCAACTCCCACTTATGAGTGAAAACATGCAGTGTTTGGATTTCTGTTCCTGTGTTACTTTGCTGAGGATGATAGCTTCCAGCTACATCCATGTTCTTGCAAAGGACATAATCTCATTCTTTTTTTATGGCTGCATAGTATTCCATGGTGTATATGTACCACATTTTCTTTATTCAGTCTATCATCGATGGGTATTCAGATTTGTTCCATGTCTTTGCTATTGTAAATAGTGCTGCAATAAACATAAATGTGCATGTGTCTATAGTCAAATGATATATATTCCTTTGGGTATATACCCAGTAATGGGATTGTTGGGTCAAATGGTATATTTGGTTCTATATCCTTGAGAAATCACCACACTGTCTTTTACATGATTGAACTAATTGGCATTCCCACCAACAGTGTAGAAGTGTTCCTATTTCTCCACAGCCTCACCAGCATCTATTGTTTCTTGACTTGTTAATAACTACCATTCTGACTTACATGAGATGGTATCTCATTGTGGTTTTGATTTGTGTTTCTCTAATGACTGGTGATATGTTGAGCTTTTTGTCATGTTCATTGGCTGCATAAATGTCCTCCTTCGAAAAGTGTTTGTTCATATCGTTTGCTCACTATTTGATAGGGTTGTTTGTTTTTTTCTTGTTAATTTGTTTAAGTTTCTTGTAGATTTTGGACACTAGACCTTTGTCAAATGGGTAGATTGCAAAAATTTTCTCCCATTGTGTAGGTTGCCTGTTCACTCTGATGATAGTTTCTTTTGCTGTGCAGAAGCTCTTTAGTTCAATTAGATCCCATTTGTCAATTTTGGCTTTTGTTGCAATTGCTTTTGGTATTTTTGTCATAAAGTCTTTTCCCATGCCAGTGAACTGAATGGTATTGCCTAGGTTTACTTTCAGGGATTTTATAGTTTTTAGTTTTGCATTTAAGTCATTAATATCTTGAGTTAATTTTTGTATAATGTGTAAGGAAGGGGTCCAGTTTCAGTTTTCTGCATGTGGCTAGCCAGTTTTGCCAACACCATTTATTAAATAGGTAATCCTTTCTCAATTGTTTGTTTTTGTCAGGTTTGTCAAAGATCAGATGACTGTAAATGTGTGGTGTTATTTCTGAGGCCTTTTTTCTGTTTCATTGGTCTAGATGTCTATTTTGCTATCAGTACCATACTGTTTTGGTTACTGTAGCCTTGTATAGTTTGAAATTAGGTAGCGTGATACCTCCAGCTTTGTTCTTTTTGCTTAGGATTGTGTTGGCAATACAGGCTCTTTTTTGCTTCCATATGAAATTTAAAATAGTGTTTTCTAATTTTGTGAAGAGTGTCAATGGTAGTTTGATGGGAATACCAATGAATCCATAAATTACTTTGGGTAGTATGGCCATTTTCACAATATTGATTCTTCCTATCCTTGAGCATTGAATGTTTTTCCATATGTTTGTGTCCTCTCTTATCTCCTTGAGCAGTGGTTTGTAGTTCTCTTTGTAGATGTCCTTCACATTCCTTGTTAGCTGTTATTTCTAGGTATTTTATTCTCTTTGTAGCAGTTGTGAATGAGAGTTTGTTCATGATTTGGCTTTCTGCTTGTCTATTGTTTGTGTATAGATATGCTTGTGAGTTTTCCACATTGATTTTGTATCCTGAAACTTTGCTGAAGTTGCTTATGAGCTTAAGGAGGTTTTGGGCTGAGACGATGGAGTTTTCTAAATATAGAATCATGTCATCTGCAAAAAGAGACAATTTGACTTCCTGTCATCATATTTTAATACCTTTTATTTTTTTCTTCTTGCCAAATTGCTCTGGCCAGAACTTCTAATACTATGTTGAATAGGAGTGGTGAGAAAGGGCGTCCTTGTCTTGTGCCTATTTTCCCAGGAAATTCTTCCAGCTTTTGCCCATTCAGTCTGATACTTACTATGGATGTGTCAGAAATAGCTCATATTATTTTTAGACACTTTCCATCAATACCTAGTTTATTGAGAGTTTTGAATGTGAAGGGATGTTGAATTTAATTAGAGGCCTTTTCTATGTCTATTGAGATAATAATGTGGTTTTCGTTTTTGGTTCTGTTTATGTGATGGAATACATTGATTGATTTGTGTAAGCTGAACCAGCCTTGCATCCCAGGGATGAAGCCGACTTGATCATGGTGGATAAGCTTTTTGATATGCTGCTGGATTTGGTTTGCCAGTGAGTGTTTTATTGAGGATTTTCACATTGAAGTTCATCAGGAATGTTGGCCTAAAATTTTCTTTTTTTGTTGTGTCTCTGCCAGGTTTTGGTATCAGGGTGATGCTGGCCTCATAAATTAAGTTAGGGAGAAGTCCCTCCTTTTCAATTGTTTAGAATAGTTCCAGAAAGAATGGTATCAGCTCCTCTTTCTGCCTCTGGTAGAATTTGGCTGTGAATCTGTTTAGTCCTGGGCTTTTTTTGGTTGGTAGGCCATTGATTACTGCCTCAATTTCAGAACTTGTTATTGGTCTATTCATGGATTCAACTTCTTACTGGTTTATATTTGGCAGGGTGTATTTGTCCAGGAATTTATCCATTTTTTCTAGTGTTTTTTTTTTTTTTTTTCAAAAAGTAAAATAGACAAAGCTTTAGCTCAGCTAACTGATTAAAAAAGAGAGAAGATTCAAATAAAATCAGAAATGAGGGAGAAGACATTACAAGAGATGCTTCAGAAATTAAAAAAAAAAAAGATTACAAGGGATGATTATGAACAATTATAATCTGACAAATTGGATAATCTAGGATAATCTAGAGGAAATAGATTTTTAGAACCATAAAAACCTACCAATACTGAATTAAAAATAAATACTGTAATAGAACAATAGCAAAGAGATTGAAGTAGTAATAAAAAAAAAATCCAAAAATGAAAAGCCCAAAAACAGATACCTTCCTGATTAAATTCTATAAAGCATTCAAGGAATTAATACTAAACTTTTAAAAACTCATCCAAAAAAAACCAAAATCAGAGTAAACATTTTCAAACTTATTTTATGAGTATGCAAAACTCCTCAATAAAATAGTACCAAACCAAATTCAACATCACATCTAAAAGATTACACACAATGACCAAGTGGAATTTTTTCCAGGGATGTAAGACTGGTTTAACATACACAAAGCAATCAATATGATACACCATATTAACAGGATGAAAGATGATGAAAGCAGATGCTTATCTTGATAGATGTAGAAGAATCATTGAAAAAGTTAAACCATTGTTCATGATAAAAACTTTCAATAAATAGATTGAAAGAAAATTTTCCTCACAAAATACTGACCATTTATGAAAATTCCACAGCTAACATCATAATCAATCAAGAAGTATAAATGCTGTTTCTCTAAGATATAAAAATAGGCACAAAATGCCCATTCTCACATCTATATAAATATTATTGAGAGTACCACCAAGAGCAACTAGATAAGTAAAACAACCAAATTATATCTATAAAAAAGGATGAAGTACAATTATTCCTGTTTGGAGGTGATATGATCCTATATGTAGAAAACCCTAAACACTTCATAAATATAGTGTTAAAACTTAAAGTTGCAAGATACAAAATCAACATACAAAAATTAGTAGCATTCCTTTGCACCAATAATGATCTATGTGAAAAGAAATTTTTAAAATCCCATTTATGAAAGCATCAAGTTAAATCCTTAAACATGTGTTTAAACAAGAAACTGACACATCTGTGTGATGAAAACTATAAAACATTAATGAAAGAAATCAAGAAAGACACAAATAAATGTAATGATATATTGTGATAATGAATTAGAAAAATAAGCATTGATAAAATGTCTATACTACCCAAAATGACATATAGATTCAATGCAATCCCCATTACACTCCAATATTTATTTTTTTACAGAAATAGAAAAAGCAGTCTTTAAATTTTCATGGAACTCAAAAGACCCTGAACAGCCAAAACAACAATCTTGATAATGAAAAAACAAATAGAGGTGTCACACTTCCAAATTTTAAATTATATTTCAAAGGTATAGTAATCAAAGAATTATGATAGTGACATAAAACCAGACACATAGACCAGTGGATCAGAATAGAGAGCCCAGAAACGAACCCAAACCTACACAGTTAACTAATTTTCAACAAGGCCACCAAGAAGATGCAATAGGAAAAAATAATTTCTTCAAGAAATGATTTTGGGAATACTATATCCACATGAAAAATAATGAAATTGGACCCTTGTTTATACTATACACAAAAATCAACTCAAAATGAAACTCATACAAAATGAAACTCATACTGGGAAAAGCTCCTCCATATTGAAAATAGCAATGACTTTTAGATATCACACCAAAAGCTCAGATGACAAACACAAAAATAAACAAGTGGGACTACATCAAGCAAAAAAAGTTGCTGCACCACAAACCATAAACAAAATGAAATGCAGCCTAAATATTGGGAGAAAATATTCACACCATGTATTTGATAAGGGATTGATGTCCAAAATACATAAGAACTTCACATAACTCAGTAATAACAACAAAACCAAACAAAAATTAAAAATGCACAAAAAGTTTGAATAGACATTTTTCTAAACAAGACACACAAATAGCCAACCAGTATATGAAAAGGTGTTCAACATTACAAATCAATAGGAAAATACAAATAGAAAAACATGATGAGATATCACTTCACACCCTTTAGAATAGCTGTTATCAATATGTCAAGAGGTAAATGTTGGCAAGAATGTGGTATAAAGGAAACTCATATACACAATTGGTAGACATATAAATTGCAACAGCCATTATAAAAAATAACATAGAGGTTCCTCCAAAAAACTAAAAATAGAATTACCCTATGACCCAGAAATCCTTTTGCTGGTTATGCAGCCAAAGAAAATGAATCAGTACCTGGTAGATATATCCGTCCACCCATGTAAATTGCAGAATTATTCACAATAATCCACTGTCCATCTCTAGATGAATAAAGACAGTTTGGTGTTCATATATCATAGAATGCTATTCAGGCTTAAAAAAGAAGACACTATCATTTGCAGCAAAATGAATAAACCTGAAGAACATTCTGCTAAGAGATTTCTTTTTCTGACATCAAAGGGAAAAGATTGCCTGATAACACATGTGCAATCTAAAAAAACAGTTGTCTACATTGGACTAGAGTAGAATGGTACTTACCAGCATCAGAGGATTGGAAGAAACTGGGTTAAGTAGGTTGCTCAATTAGATATTATGATAAATGAATAAGTCTAAAGATCTAAGATATAGCTTAAAAATCTAATGTGTACTGTAAAGACTGTAGAGTTAATATTATTGTACTGTATTTTAAAAAATCTCTTAACAGAATAGATTTTAGGTCCTCTTGTCACATAACAAAGGTAAGGAAGGAAGGTGATGGACATGTTAATTTACATCTCTAGTCATCATTTTATTGTGTATATATATATATATATATATATAAACATTGTATTGTACACCTTTAATATACCCAATAAAAATAAAAATAAATAAAATACAAATGCATATGAAGAAATAAAGAATATTCATTACAACCCACAGAGACAAATTTCCCATGTTACTCCTAACACTACTTACACATATGATTAAGCTTGGTCATTACTGCCCTTAACAGGATAAATTAAAGAAAAAGACAACTTCAACAATTAGAATCTTAAAATATTTTATTAGCTACATATAGTTCACTCTCAAATATTAGATTTATGTAAAATTCACAACCAAATATCACTCAATATGGGGGAAATCCAAATGCCCATTAAGAGGTATTAATAAATGAATAAACAAATTGTGGTATATTCATACAAGAAAATACTCTTTAGCAATAACAAGAAATCCATGGACTATTACTAAATACAACAACAAGGATGAAAGTCAAAATAATATTTCTAAATGTAAGAAACCAGAACCTTTTAAGAATGTGAAAAATCAATATTTACATTTATATAAAATTTTACAAATCCTAAACTAATATGTAGTCACAGAAATACGATCTGTTAAAAAAAATTGTGCAAGTGCATTCTAAAATTTAAAATAACTATGTCTTCTGTTTTCACTTTGTGTTTATACCAATACTTCAGTTTTAATTAAACACTGGATAGACCTATCAGATTATCTTCATTAAGTCAAAAAATGGATTTTTCTCTGCCTTTTTATGATAAAATAATGAGTCTAATAATTGCTCTCATTCAAAATAAAATGCAGAAAATTCATTACAAAAATAAAATAATTTTGAATACTTTTATTTATCCAGAATATTTTATTCAGTAAGTAATAATGAAAATTACTTAAATTTAAGACGTAGTTTCTAAAATAGGGCAAAAATAAAATGAATGTGGACATTCAAAGGCTGTCTATAGCCCACCTAACCCTGCACACAAGCACATCTTTTGAATGCATTGCAAATTACTTAATTTAAATAGTTTGTTTCCATAGTAAATAATTTCTTTTCCTACTATTGACCTTGCTGTAAGGGAGAAGTTAAACATTTTAAATCATTTGAAATAACTGGTTTTAAGTTTACAACAAAGATAAATAGAACATTCAGATTAGAATGGGATAGTACAGTAATAGAAGGTATAGAAATTTGAAGTTGTCCATATAGTGAGTGAGTGGGCAAATTTCAAAAATCACCTCTCATGATCCTTACCTGTTGGTATTTATACCTTTGTGTAATTCTTCTCACTTTGTGTTTAGACTTCACTTGGCCACATGTAGCCTCATTATATTGAGAATACAATAATTTCATGTTCAGGATACAAAAGATTGTGGTATTCCTAATACTTCAAGTCACTTTCAAATTTATTGGCATTCTACCTTGCACTCTTGCATTCATGAAGCTCTCTATCATGTTTTGAAATAGTCCTCAGATAGGACTGTGTGGCAAGAAGCTGAAAGAGACCTTCAGCCACAGCTCCTGAGGAACTGAGGCCTTAGTTCAACAGAATCTGAATTTTGCAACAATCATGTGAGTGATCTTAGAAGTAGATCTTCCCCAGTGAAGACTGCAGATGAAACTCCAGCCCTGACCAACACTTTTACTGCAAACTTGTGAAAATCCCTAAGACAAAGGTACCAAACTATGCTGTATTCAGTTTCTGACCCACAGAAACTATGAGATAATAAGTATTTACTTTTTTAAGTCGCTGATTTTGAGGATATCCTGTATTAGTTGTGCAATAATAGATAACAAATACAGTAAGGAATTAGATAACACATTTAAAACATACCTTATAATGCATTCTCTCCCAATTTTATTTGAGGTCGTATAACCTAACTTAGGTTTGGCTGCTTGCTACTGAAAAAGCCAGACACAAGAAGTCATATTTTAGTAAGTTCCTCTAATCCAATTGCAAATTTCTTAGGTATTTTGCCAATATCTTACTAAAAATAGTAGCTGAGTTTTTGAACCCTTGAAGTAATACCATCTAACAGCATCAGAATGCCATCTTTGTTTCTGGGTATTGCCATTAAAAGGCATATAGCATTTGGACGCTTTCTTCATTTCAAATGCAGGAGAAAGCATCTTTTAGATCTAGTATTCAGAACCATCCATAATTTCCAATCATAGGAGTTAGTAAAGTGTAAAAGTTAGGCACAGATGAGTAACAGCTCTTAAATCTTATACATACTCATATTTATTTGAGTGTGTTTTTTTCACAAGTGGGATGCGGTATTATATGGGATACCTGCAGGGACAAATTAGACCATTCTTCAAAATTTTTTCTAATACAGGTTGTATTTATTCTAAGGCCTTCCTTTTTAATTTTTTTGGTATCTTATGTCCCTCATTTATTTTTGGGTGCATAATCTGCATATTTTTGGCCTTGCCTGGGATCTCATCTACCCAGACACTTTTACTCCCTAGTTGGTAGTTCTCCAGAGGGAAGAGTTTCTCTCTTTCTTCCTTGGGATGAGTGATCAGCATGTGCAATTGCAGGACCTGTGCCAGCAGGACCTGTAGGTGAAGCATCTGCTTCTCCAAAGAGAAGGTCCCCTGGGCACCTTCAACCCCAACAGAGAGTTTCGATATTCTAGCTTATAAAGGAAGCTGTGTCTCTGCTCCAAATCTCCTAGTCCATATTCCAGAGGCTAGAAAAAAGCCTTTTATTGCATATTACCAGTGACCTCTGTCACAGGTTTGGCTATTTTAGTATCTTCTGTCTCTCTAATGTGTAGAACTAAGCTGCACCAGTCAGTATCAATTAGAAATTTAATCAATTTGGTCCCCACTATCAATTGTATCAGGCACTCCAGGGAGAAGTTAAAATCGGCTTTGAAAGATTTAGGGGACCCAATGAGCTTCCTCATTCGTTATTGGAATTATAATTCTGTTCCACCATCTGCTAATGTGCCTTTCCCTTTAATTCTTTCTTTTTTTCTGATCTGTTTTTTTCTTCAATTCGGGTCAGTCAGATTTCCAGTGACTTTCTTCCTAACAGTAAGCATCTTGGGCATAACCTAGAACCTTGCTCTGACTGCCGTTTGCCTTTGATTTTTTTTTTTCTCTTTGGAGAAAATTATTTCCCACCATTTCCTTGTACATCATGACCTGTTTTAGCTTTCTAGCCCTCTAGCATTGCATACTCTAAAGGCAGTATCCACCAATTGACAGTTCATCCCCAATGCTCCCTCTTGTTTTGTAGTTTCCTTTTAATATTGGGAGTATTCTGTTAGATGAAAGTCATGTTTATTATTCTCATATTTTCAGGAGCCTAGAGATCAGCATAGATGTATTTGCAGTAAGCCTTGTAAATATGTTCTAAAAATCCAGAAGAGTTCTTATCTGCTTTCTGAACAACTATCGGGACTTTATTTAAACTTTTCTGTTTTGGTGCTCCTTTGTTTTGGTCCTGCCAAGATGCATTTTTTTGATATGGTCCAGTCAGGGCATTTTCCCATGATCCACAGGTGGAACAGCTCCATCAAGGTCAGGAGTTCTATTTGGATTTTCTTGGCAGAGGCATAAAGCCTCTTCATTGGGTTTACCTATTACCTATTACTAGCCTCTTCTTGTCTTCACTTAAAGGGTGCTCAGGAAAGCCTGCACATCTTCCCATGTAGGTTGGTGAGTAACAAAAATAGAGGTGAAAAGGTCAGCCATTTTCTGTAGGTTCTTCCTAAAAGGTGGGTTGGAACTTTTCCAATTTGGCAAGTCAGATATTGAGAATGGGCTTTAGGTGCAATAACATTTTGCAGGCTACCCTTGATTATTTAATCCACTGATAGGATATTGTCTTAGTGGATATTGCCCTGCTTCGGTCACAGTCATATCCTGACCAAATTGGGTGTCCTGCTATGTCTTAGAAGGGGAGACCATTCTTATTCTCTTGCCATATAGAGGTGAGGCCAGCATTCCTAGTACAGAGCCTCATTCGTCTGTGCCGAAGGGGCTGGTGCCACTGGTGGAGAGAGATTCTATTTATAAGGCCAATATCATAATTATCATTTTTTGCTTGATTTTTACTTTCTGGAAAGGGAGAGGCTTTCTTCCTGTTCCCCCGTATACCATTAACCCAGATTTTTCATGGGCTATCGTTATTGTGTAATGGCATAAAAGCCTAGACACCCAATAGACTGGAAAGCTAACAAATCTTGTGTCAAACCAATTGGTACCACGGATGTACTGTGTTAGTTACAAATGGCAAGAAAAGTCTAAACAGCAGAGACAGAATTTCTGTTAACACACCTGTTCAGTCCTGAAGCCCATTAACTTTCCAATCACATTTTCTCTGCACCAACAAAATGTTGCAGGCAGCTGACACCATGGTGAGGAGAGGAGAGAGAATCTCCATTAAAAAGAGTTCTCAGCAGCTGCTGGGACATTCTTAGAATCCCAGCTTTGGAGGCAGCTAGCCACGAGCAGCTGGCACTCACAAGTGGTTGTTTCTCTGTTAAGTAGTGTGGACCGGCAAGCCCCAGTGCCCTACCATTGGCCAATTTCTCCATCTGTTGGAAGAAGCAGGGTAGATCACTTGGGGCAAATAGCCACACATTTGGTGCTAGATAATTGTAACCAAACTGAGATTTGGCTGCTCATCACTCAAAAAGCTAGGCATGAGAAGCAAGTGTTGGTGGAAGGAAAGCAGGTTAATTTAAGTGCTAGCAGCCTGAGAATCTGACCTAACTCAAGTTTTAAAAAAATCTCAAATTTTAGGCTGGCTACAAAGAACTTAGATGGGAAGATGGCGTGGAAACTATGTGCAGGACTGGTGCAGGGTGCAGGTCTTGTCATTTTCTGATATCTCTCTTGAGTAATAGACCATCTGGAGGTCTAGTGGACATCAAGGCAGTGGAGTCAGTTATGGATTAAATGCACATTGACTTCTTGGAGGAGGGAAAATTACAACTGTCATTGCCACTTCGTGCTTGGATTGTTTCAGTATTAGCCTTGAAATTCCTAAGCAAACAGGTAGTTAAATATACTTGTAAAAAGAAACATATTAAGGGGGGAGCTACTTTTTAAAGCAAGTGAACAGACTGTCTGTACCAGTAACAGTTAAAATGTCTTTTATTCAATGCTGTTTGTACTCTATAAATTCCAAAATTAAAGCTTTGCCCCTTGCACAAACACTGTACTAGATGTGCTTTCATTCCCTGAGCAATCAGAATTGTCTTACAAGGCACCTTCCTCAAGGGAAGCCATTATAATTTCCTCAGGCAATGAAAGATTAATCCTCTAGGATGGCTCATGAGGAGTTTCTTCTACTGAGGAAACTAGGAAAGAAGAGTCATCAGAATTTTAGGGCTCCACGTATCCAGCTTTATAATCTTGAGTCATCAGAATTTCTGGGCTCCACATATCCAGCTTTATAATCTTCTTGCTCATGCCTTTTCAAACTTTCTGGATCCCTTTCCTACTAAATCAATGCCCTCATTTTCACAATAGACATCCTGAGAGCCTGGAAATTCAGTTTGCCTTGTAATTCAGTTATTTGCAGAATGAGAGTCTAGATTTTTTTTTTTTTTTTTTTTTTTTTTTAACAATCTCAGACCTATAGCTACAGGAGATAAGGGCTTATTTTAGTAATCACAAGGAAGCTTTCAGGTCATTTATGCACTGCTCAGGCTAGAAATTTAGATTTTTATACTCATTAATCCAATTCAGAAAATTTATCCTTAAGATTCTATACCTCTAGAACACTTCTCAATATCAGAATCTATATCTATTAACCCAGGTTCTCCAGAGAAACAGAGCCAATAGAAAATTACATTTATCTATGTAAAAATATAAATCATAATATATTATTAAATTATATATTAATATGTAACATATACATAATTTCATATATATATATGATTTCATGTAGAATGAGGAAGATTCAATGTTGCAGACAAAGTCTCAAGGTTGGAGAATTCTCTTGCTCAAAGGAAGCTACTCTTTCTATTTTACTCAAGCCTTTGGTTAACTTCATGACCCATATTCTGGAGGCAATCTGCTTTATTAAAAGTCTATTGATATAAATGTTAATTGCACCAATTATACCCTCACAGAAATATCCAGAATGATGTCTAAACAAATATCTAGAAACTGTGGCCCCAACAAAGTTGACCATAAAATTAACCATTACAAATACTTATAGCAGATGATAAACACAAATAAATTTTCTTGAAGTGAATTTTTTATTGGGGACCAAATTTATATGGCAGTGAATAAATTACACTGAACATGGAATAAACACCATAATAAATTAAATAATAAAGGTACTACTTCCAAAGGCAAAAAACACCTTTCATTTATATATAATCATATACCTTGACTATGGATAGATATGATAGATGCATGACTATCTTAAATTATTAGTTTATATGTGCAACTCCTCTACTATAGTTTTCTCAAGAATCCAGATATTTACTAACTCACCCTCCATACTTTTGTACATAGCAGTCACTCTGTAACAATCATCAGTCAGTACTGGCAAACTAACAATTTTTGACTAAGTTTGCTATGTAAGATCTAATGTTTTTTATTTTATTTTATTTTATCAATTACCTGGTAGGTAATAAATTATTACTTAACTTACTTCCTATTAAAAATGTGCAATTTCCCTCTCTTGAAAGTAAATGCTGACATTTTCTGGGCAGATTCTCAGAGAACACAGATAAAACCCTTCATATTACAAATGAGGCTACTGAGCTTCAGAGAGATATATGGATGGCCCAGATTAAAACTCCTGTGGAGTCTAATCTTAATGCTTTTAAAACTAACGCAAAGTATTTCTACTCCACAATTGTTAGAAGATATTACAGATGACCATGATTATTCTACTGGCATTTTACAAGGATAAAAGCATGCTTTTAACCTTTAATTAAATAATGTTTTCATCTTAAATAACAATTAATGTACTGTATTTTGACATCTAAAAACAGTCTCTTTTTTCTTTGAAAATTATGGGACATATTATTGAGTGAAGTTACTGTTCATTAATATTACACTAAATTATACAAAGTTAATGTAGTACAGTCTAAGTTTTATTTTAAGGTCCTATTAATGATCAGAACTCACTAATCCGAGAACCAATTCAGAAAATTTATCCTTAAGAGTCTATACCTCTAGAACACTTCTCAATACCAGAATCAATATCTATTAACCCAGGTTCTCCAGAGAAACAGAATCAATAGGAAATATATTTATCTATGTAAAAATATAAATCGTAATATATTATTAAGCTATATATTAATATGTAACATATACATAATTTCATGTATATAATTTTGCATATATAATTTCATATATAATTTAATTATCCAATAAATTTTTCCTCTACAATTTAATATTTACTAATGAGCATTCTAAATATAAAACCATGTGATTTGCTAAGAAATTGCCTACATTTTTTTCAGAAACTTAAACCTTAAATCATGACCTTAAACAAACTCATCACAATAGATAGGTTTTATTGCAACAATCTGCCTTCCTGGTACTTGTATAGATTGAATAGTAAGCATTCTCGGACAACAACTGGTGATATTGTGATGCTGGGATTTGAATGCTACATGCCTTGGAGGAGGCTCAACCACAGCTTGGATTGCTAAGCACTAAAACTAGTTGTTACCATGTTAATTAAGTAGTCACTGTGCCACATAGCTACACAGTAATCTGAATATTAAATATGATATCTGCTTCTAGTCCTGTCCATTTCTGCATTCTAGTATTTCTTCAGAATACTAGGTTTAAAATTAAAAATCTCTGGCTTCTCATCAAATTCATGGGATTTGTGGGGAAGTTTTTCAATCTGAAGACAAGTGTCTAAGAAATATAGCATTGCTTTTGTAATATAGAGACATATATAGATTAATACAGGTATTTCATTACTTGTTTGATTGCTAACTGATTTGGATTAGAGACCATATTTCATTATTCTGACACTGCCAACTGTCTTCCCAATGAAGTTTTAGATTGTAAATTCCACTATTGTAGTTTATTTGAGAAAGAAACTACAGAATTATATATATATATGTATACACACACACATTAGTACATAAATATATTAATACAAATATAAATTTGAAATTCAGTCCTATTTTAAAACTTTTCAGAAATGTTCTTTTTCTGATTACTGTGAAAACATTTTAGTTAGATTAAAGATGAAATTCAACTGTCAGCTTCTTATGTTTTCCATGTTAATAAGGCCTTTACGCTTCCTTTGGTACTTCCTGCCCTATGCACCACACCCATGTCTTTTTCTCTCCCTCTACACACACACGCAGGCACACATACACGCCTCTTCTTCGTCTTTCTTCTTTTTCGGTATTATTACCTATAAACCAGTAGTTTCCAAATGAAAGTTTCAGAAAGTTTTAGCTCTCTATCATCACATGGGGAAAAAATTATAATTCCAATGTAGCCTGTATTTACTTGCCAATTGCAGGCTAACATCTGTCTTTCTTGGGACAAATTTTGTATAACTTTAAGGTTATAACCTCCCAATTTCTAAGAGTCAAAATCTGCTTTGTGAAAATATGATATTGTTTATGATATTTATTTTGTTTTAGTGTTTTGTTTTACACTGGGGAAAAAAACTAGTATCCATTTTTGGACCCCTTATTTTTCTGAGTATCTGAAATCAAATACTCAGAAAATCACTGCACTGTATATAAAAATTCTTTTAGGCCTGGCACAGTGGCTCACACCTGTAATCCCAGCACTTTGGGAGGCAGAGGCGGGCAGATCACCTGAGATCCAGCGTTCGAGACCAGCCTGGCCAACATGGAGAAACCCCATCTCTATTAAAAAAAAAAAAAAAGTTCTTTTAGACTTTGAAATCTTAAAACTTTAGAATCTATATTTTAACTGAGAGTTTGACGACATGGCAGAGTCACAGGATCTGAGTTCCAATTTAAGCTCCATCACTTCTTTTTCTTAATTTCTTTTTTATTTTTTATTGTACTTTGGGCTCTGGGGTACATGAGCACATCCTGCATCCTACAGGATTGTTGCATAAGTACATACACGCCACATCCCCTGCTTCCCACGTTGCCTACATCACGCATTTCTCCTGGTGTTATCCCTCCCCATCTTCCCTGTCCCCCAGGGTCCCTCCCCTCTCCTCCCCTCCACCCACCCACCTAGCCCAGTGAGTGTTGTTCCCTCCCTGTGCCCAAGTGGTCTCATTTTTCATCACCTGCCTACAAGTGGAAACATGCGATGTTTGGTTTTCTGTTCTTGTCAGTTTGCTGAGAATGATGGTTTCCAGATTCATCCTTGTCTCTACAAAGGACACCAACTTGTCGTTTTTTATGGCAGCATAGTATTCCATGGTGTATATGTGCCACAGTTTCTTCGTCCAGTTTATCATTGATGGGCATTTGGGTTGGTTACAGGTCTTTGCTATTGTAAACAGCGCCACAACGAACATACATGTGCATGTGTCTTTATAACAGAACGATTTATAATCCTTCGGGTATATACCCAGTAATGGGATTACTGTGTCAAATGGAACTTCTATTTCTAGATCCTTGAGGAATGGCCACACTGTCTTCCATAATGGTTGAACTAATTTACACTCCCAACAGTGTAAAAGTGTTCCTTTTTCTCCACATCCTCTCCAGCGTCTGTTGTCCCCAGATGTTTTAATGATCCCCATTCTAACTGGCATGAGATGGCTTCTAAGCTCTATGATATTGACTAGATTATCTCTGAGTCTATTTATATGTGAAATGCCAATATTAACTCTAAAACAAGCAAGATTTATTGCCAATTTGCCACATTGGTTTAAAATGTGAAAATCGATCAGTGTAGTAAAACATAAGATAATCTTAAAGTGTCAACTTGAAAAGGCAGTCAATAAAACACATATTTAGGAGTTGTGAGGGTATTTTTTAGATATGATTAAAGTCTATAATCAGGTGACTGATTTTAGGGGATTTTTCCCCTAAGGGAAATTTTTCTAGATAATTTCCCTTAATTATCTAGAAAAAATCCCCCTTAAGGGGGATTATTCTAGATAAACTGGGAGTAGTTGATTCAATCAGTTGAAAGGTTTTAGAAGCAGAGTTCAGGCCTTCCTGAAGAAGAAATTCTGTTTATGGATCATAGCTTCAGCTCTTATTCTAGAGCTTCAGACTATTATTTCTTACAGATGACCTTACCGATTTTGGGCATGCCTCGTCAGTCTTCACAAATTGTGTATACTTATTTCTCCTAATAAATTTCATAGTATACATCTCTCCCTAGTTCTGCATATCTGGTTGAACCCTAACTAACCAATTCCCACTATCTCAATAGAATAAACACAAAAAGCATTTGATTATGTAAACAGACTTGGCAGAAACATTTGATGAAATGCAACATACTTTCATAACACTTAACTAACCTGGAATAAAAGGAACTCTCTTCTATCAGATAAAGAGTATCTATGTAAAACCCACAGTTAACATTATAATGATGAAAACTTCCTTAGGACAATGAACAAAACCAGATATCTGCTCACACCACTTCTATTCATTTTACTAAGTATTCTAGATAGAGTAAATAAGCAAGGAAAAGAAATTAAAAGTATGCAGATTGTGGCTCAAGCCTGTAATCCCAGCACTTTGGGAGGCCGAGGCGGGTGGATCATGAGGTCAAGAGATCGAGACCATCTTGGCCAACATGGGTGAAACCCTGTCTCTACTAAAAATACAAAAAATTAGCTGGGTGTGGTGGCATGAGTCTGTGGTCCCAGCTACTCGGGTGGCTGAGGCGGAAGAATCGCTTGAACCCAGGAGGCAGAGGTTGCAGTGAGCCGAGATTGCACCACTGCACTCCAGCCTGGTGACAGAGCAAGACTCCGTCTTCAAAAAAAAAAAAAAAAGTATCCAGATTGAGGAAAATATTAAAAGATGAAACCATTGTTATTTGTAAATGGCATGTTGTTGTACATGGAAAATCCTATGAAAACCTCTTTAAAAATTTGTTGGAATTAAGAAATGACCTTTTATGAACTATCGGATATAAGATCAGTAGACACAAAGGGAGCTGGCAGGATAATGCTCCTGATACTGAAGGACCGTCCTGATCGGAAACACTGAAATTACACTGTAGAAATGAACAATGGATAGTCCACAAATAGAGTATCAATAATTCCCAAAGAGTAGATACACTATAAAACCAGCACCATTAAAACCAAATTGATAAAATAAAGCATCACAAACATGGAAATTAAAAAATAAATGAATGAACAAATAAGATAATCTTTATAATTATTGACTCACTAAATAAAACTGTAGTTGCTGAATGTTTATATAATTATCTCTATAAAAGATAGATATTTCTATAAAACAGAAACTTAACATTATATTCTAGAAGAAATGGAAATTATGAATAGTAGATCAATTACCACAATAGAATGAAATGAAAACATCAGATTTCTACTCATCCATAAAGCATTAATCCCAGGGAGTTCTATACAGACGTTTTTCAGATGCACTAATAGATCATATTAATGTCATTAAGCTAATCCATAATATAGAAAAATGAAGAAAAACACTGGTACAATTATTTGCAGAAAATAATATTGGCGCCGAAATGTATTGATTAGAAAACTATAGATAAGGATAGCAGATAGTTGCAAATTTTTAGATATAATAACTAGTTAATTGTGGAAGACTAATAAAAGGAGGCATGGCACTATCAGATATCAAAGAATTATACTAAGCCACAGTAATTAAAAGGAACATAGCCTTAGCTCATAAATATTAAGTCCAGAAATATACTAAAATGCTTAATTTAGTTTATCATGCAATATAATAATGGGATTAATCACTTGAAATAACTTTCAAAAACTGAGAAAATTATAGATATACCAGTAAAAATCATTGGGAAAATTAACTGTTTATATGGATTTTTTTTTAAGTAGTCATCAAACTGAACATGAGTATACACTTACAAATAAATTGCAAGGCATTTTTTTTAAAAAAAAGCACAAATAATGATGTAAAACAGAAAAGGGATATAAACATGCACATGTGTGTTCTCTGGATTTCATTTTAACTGGGAATAGTTGCACTTTTTTTAAAGGACAGTTATCACCTTGAAGTCAAAGTTAACTACACCTGTTCTTAAATGCCCATTAATTTTTTTGAGCAAAATTTGGAGCATCAAAATTGTGCAGGCATGTGTGTGTGTGTGTGTGTGTGTGTGCATGCACACATTTAGCATTAGTGTTTTAAATTTTGTGTTTCAATTTTTGAGATGTCTGTAACTGGTAACGAAAATATCATCTGTTTTTAAATATTTAAGACAGAGATTAAACATTGTTATTTCCACAAATAATTTAAGTTTTGAATACTCTTGCTGGTGTGGCCTTGGTATTTCTCAATTAATTCAAAATATATATTAATACAAAAGTAAGATAATTTAAGATACTCAAATTAGACATTCAATTGTATGGATTGCTATTCACCAATGACAGACAAACAGAGAGCCAAATCATGAGTGAACTCCCATTCACAATTGCTACAAAGAGAATAAAACACATCGGAATACAGCTAACAAGGGATGTGAAGGACCTCTTCAAGGAGAACTACAAACCACTGATGGAGGAAATAAGAGAGGACACAAACAAGAAAAACATTCCATGCTTAGGAAGAATGGTTAGGAAGAATCAATATCATGAAAATGGCCATTATGCCCAAAGTAATTTATAGATTCGATGCTATCCTCATCAAGCTAACATTGACTTTCTTCACAGAATTGGAAAAGAAAACCCTTAAATTTCATATGGAACCAAAAAAGAGCCCACATATTCAAGACAATCCTAAGTAAGAAAAACAAAGCTGGAGGTATCACACTACCTGACTTCAAACTATACTACAAAGCTACAGTTATCAAAACAACATGGTACTAGTACCAAAATAGAGATATAGACCAATAGAACAACACAGAGGCTTCAGAAACAAAACCACACCTCTACAAGCATCTGATCTTTGACAAACCTGACAAAAACAAGCAATGGAGAAAGGATTCCCTATTTAATAAATGGTGTTGGGAAAACTGGCTAGCCGTATGCAAAAAGATGATACCTGATCCTGTCCTCGCAGGTTACACAAAAATTAACTCCAGATGAATTAAAGATTTAAACATAAGACCTAACATCATAAAAACCCTAGAAGAAAACCTAGGCAATACCATTTAGGATATAGGCATAAGCAAAGACTTCATGACTAAAACACCAAAAGCAATGGCAACAAAAGCCAAAATAGACAAATGAGATCTAATTAAACTTAGGAGCTTCTGCACAGCAAAGAAACTATCTTTAAAGTGAGCCAGCAACCAATGGAATGGGAAAAAGTTTTTGCAACGTACCCATCTGACAAAGGGCTAATGTCCAGAATCTACAAAGAACTTAAACAAATTTACAAGACAAAAACAACCCCATCAAAAAGTGGGCAAAGGATATGAACAGACACTTCTCAAAAGAAGACATTTATATAGCCAACAAACATGAAAAAAGCTCATCATCACTGATCATTAGAGAAATGAAAATCAAAACCACTTTGAGATACCATCTCACACCAGTTAGAATGGTGATCTTTAAAAAATCAGGAGACAACAGATGCTAGAGAGGATGTGGAGAAATAGGAACATTTTTACACTGTTGGTGGGAGTGTAAATTAGTGCAACCACTGTGGAAGACAGTGTGGTGATTGCTCAAGGATCTAGAGCTAGAAATACCATTTGGCCCAGCAATCCCATTGCTAGTATACCCAAAGGATTATAAATCATTCTATTATAAAGACACATGCACACATATGTTTATGTGAAACTGTTCACAATAGCAAAGACTTGAAACCAACCAAAATGCCCATCAATAACAGGCTGGTTTAAAAAAAAATGTGGCACATATACGCCATGGAATACTATACAACCATAAAAAAGAATGAGTTCATGTCCTTTGTAGGAACATGAATGAAGCTGGAAACCATCATTCTCAGCAAACTTACACCAGAACAGAAAACCAAATACCACAGTTCTCATTCATAAGTAGGTGTTGAACAATGAGAAGACATGGACACAGGGAGGGGAACATCACGCACTGGGGCCTATTTAGGGGTGGGGGCCTAGGGATGGGATAGACTTAGGAGAAATACCTAATATAGATGACTGGGGGATGGAGGCAGGAATCCACCATGGCATGTGTACACCTATGTAACAATCCTGAACATCCTCCACATATAAACCAGAACTTAAAGTATAGTAAGAAACAAGTTGAAATTAAAAACAATTTCCTAACATTGGTAACAGATATAAATTTACCTATTACAGAAGCAGAAAATTCTTGAGGTCAGAGATTAAAAATACAAAACAAACAATGTCTAGTGCATCAAAGTCAAACTTCTGAAATCCAATTTAAAAAATTGAAAACAATCAGAAAGTAAGTAATGTTACATACAGGAAAATAAAGATTCAAGTAGCTGTTTACTTCTCATCACAAATTAGGAGCAAGAAATCAGTGCATCAGTATCTTTAATATAGTGAACCAAGAAATTCCTAATCACAAATATTATATTCTGTGACAATATCTTGCAAGAATGAAGGGGAGATCTCTTTTAATGTAAAATAAACAAAATGTGTCCCCATCTAATGGAAACTACTTCAGTTGAGAGAAAATTATACTGGAGAAAAAATTTATGACTCCATGAAGGAATTAGGAGTATTTAAAAAGATACTCATATGTATAAATGGAAGAAAAAAATCTTGCCATCTTAATTTATTTGGTATACACATGACTACAAACAGACACAACAGTTCCCTCTTAAGTGTATGACATGTAAGTGTTATATGTATTGTAATGTATTATCTAAATACATCATTGAAATTACCTACATTTTACATAAAGTGGTACAATATTAATGGTAAGTAGTCATCATTAATATAAGAGAAAATGACATATTTTAATCCATAGAGTAGCTATTATTAAAAATAATTGAATATGTTATTGGTAAACATAAACAGCAAATAGTAATTAACTTCCAAAAATATGCATGTCAACCAAAAGAAGACAAAAAAGAAAGTGGAGAATGAAAATTTGAGAAGTAAAATAGAAGACATAAAGAGATGGTAAACGTAAATCTAACAATATAATCTTTCAATCAAATGTTATTGCAGTATAACAATCAAAATAAATGGCAAAATGTTCCAAATTACAGATAACTTAGATGACTCTGAATAGGATAATGGATAAATGAACTTTGGTATATCCATATAATGCAATACTAATTGATAATATAAAGTTATAATCTACTAATATATTAGGCAATCTGAACACCTGATGCTGAGGGAAAGAATGCTTAGAACAATAAACAATATAAACTGTGTAATGACACATTGAGGAAATCACAGAAGTTCCATTCTGGTCACCTTCAGGTCACTAACTACACAAAAATAACATTTTTCTAACATTTAGCAGCCTTAACCTGCTTTGTCTGTGATAAAACTTCCAATGTTTAGTATCTTGCAATACATATCCCTCTGTGTCTGATTCACTTACAATTTTTCATTAATACTGTTGCTGAGAGTTACTATTCATCTGTTTTCATTGCTGTAAAGTGATTTAATTCATGAGTAAACCTAACACATTTATTAATTTTTCTGTTAATAGGCATTTGACAAGTTTACAGTTTGAACTCTTATGAACAATGCTAATATAAACATTTACAATAAATGTTTGTGCATGTATTTTAGACATATGTAAGCATTATAGTGGGATATATACCTAGGAGTGAAATTGTTGTGTCATGGGATTTGTATATGCTCACTTCTTAAGTCACTGGCAGTTTTATGATGCAATTTTGTCAATTAAAAATTTTGTCTGCTGCAACAATGTTTTTTGAGGTGCTGCACATTGTTGCCCAAACTTGATATTTAGTACTTTCTTTACTTTAGACACTATTTTACATGTCGTATTGTATTGTAGCTTTATTTTGCATATTCCTATTGACTAGTGAATTTGGGAACTTATTTTATGTTAATATCTAGTTAATCCAATATCATTTATTACCAAGTTCATAGTTTTCACTGTATCATTTTACGATAAGTTGTGTGACTGAATATATGTGGGTCAATTTATAAGTGATCTATTATTTTTCCATCCCTACATCAATCATATATTGTTCAATGAAACAGTTTTAAAATTGTTATTATTCACAAAGTGCTTTATCATGAAAATTTAGAAATAACTGTATCTTTACATACTTAGATATTCACACACTAGTATGGTTTGGCTGTGTCCCCACCCAAATCTCATCTTGAATTATAATTCCCATAATCCCCATGTGTCATGGGAGGGATTAAGTGAGAGGTAATTTAATCATGGGGCATTTACTCTCATGCTGTTCTTGTGATAGTGAGTTCTCATGAGATCTGATGGTTTTAAGAGGAGCATTCCCCCCTTTTGCTCAGCACTTCTCTTTGCTGTCACCAGGTGAAGGAGGACGTGTTTGCTTCCCTTTCTGCCATAATTGTAAGTTTCCTGAGGCCTTCCTAGCCATGCAGATCTGTGAGATTTCTTCAATTTATTTCTATATATGTGATGGTTTCAATGCTAACATAAATAACATTATATATAAATATTCATTTTTTCTTAGAATGTTATTGACAGATATTCTCTTTCATTTTAATTTAATTTTCTAATATTAAACAAACTGTGTAATAAAACTTGCTTGATCGGAATTTGTAACATGTATATGTCAATGGAATCAATTTTTTAAATTTCATGCAGGATAGTATTTTTCATCTGTATTTATAAAAATATTGTTTTGTAAGTTATAACTTTAACAATCTTTGTCATTTATTTCTTTTGTTATACTGATTATATTTCATTTTATAAATTAGTAATTATAACACAAACACAACAGTTATATTAACAGTAGGCAAAAACTTGAGCTGACACTTTATAAAAAATAAAGTTTTATAAAAATAGACATGCAAAAGCACATGAAAAACAAATGAGCATCATTTTCATTATAGAATTGCAAATTAAACTGCAATAATATAGAACTTCATACTTATTTTGTCCAGATTGAGAAGTGACCAGACAGAAAAGTTTCAATTTACCCTCTCTCTTGGGCTTTTGAATCTTACTTGATATTCTCTCATGCTCAATTCAAGTGGCTTTGAAGCATACCACTTTGTTTTTCTATGGTTTTGGCTTAATTCTTTAACTTCCAAGTCTCCTCAATTTTCATAATTCCTTAAAGGACCTGAAGGGAAAACCTTGGACTAAGCCAGTGCCAAGAATGGGGTTATGACTTCCAGGTCAAATGTAGATTCTCAGCCCTTCTTTGAAAGCTTCTTGCCTCTTTGAAATTTATTTCCTCTTAAACACTGTTCTATCAGAAATTTCATAGGAAAGTTGAAAAAATTCAAATGCTTTATTCTGTATCTAACTGTGCAATGAGGGTGAGATAATGTTTTTAAGAGATTATATTTTGACTTTCATGAAGCATTACCACTATGAAAGGCAAAGATGTAACTAACAAATGTTTCATAAAAATAAAAGTGCATAGTCTGCCCTGTAAAGTATTTTCCTACTTTTAGTATGAGTATATTTAGCCATTTTGTTAACCTCACTGTGCTTCATCCATCACACACATTTCATTTTTCTCTCAGAAAAAATTTGAGCGGTAAGAATTTTAAGGTCTAATAGAATTTTTTGCAATTGGAATAGAGATTCTTTAAGAATTGACTGTTAATATTAATGACAGTTCAAAAATTAACACCAGACAAGAACATTAAAACAGTTTTGTTTATATGAGTATTTGTATAGGACATTTAATTATATCATGGTAAAATCCCATGTAAGGAAATTACTCCCTTTCTTTCCTCTTTAAGTCTGTGAAAGAAGCAGATGGCATAATCCAATTATTAGTAGCTGGCACAACAGGTAAAAAAGGAGAAAAAATTAAGGGCTATTGAATGCTAGGGAGTAATATTCATTCTGACACACAGGGAATTAACAATGAACCTCTCGTTAATTTTAATGAGTATGTGTGGCCAATCTGGAAATTTTCACATTGAATCAGCACAAAGTTATGTAACACAGGTGTTTAATTGTCAATTGATTTAACATCTAATCTGAACGAATTTAAAAAAAAAAAAAGAAATAAAAACTTCCCACTCACAAAGATAGAAAGCTCTAGGAAACAAAATGATGTTAAATCAGACATATTTAAGAAAAGTAGGCGGCCAGGCATGGTGGCTCACACCTGTAATCCGAACACTTTGGGCGGCTGAAGCCGGAAAGTTTCTTGAGTGGAGGAGTTCAAGATCAGCCTGGGCTAAATAGTGAGGCCCCATCTTTAAAAAAAAAAAAAGAAGAAGAAGAAGAAGAAGAAAAGAAAGAAGGAAAGAAAAGAAAGAGAAAGAAAGAAAGAAAATAAATACTTAAGAAAAATTGTCCGGGCAAGGTGGAACCATGCCTGTATGCCTGTAATCCCAATACTTTGGGAAACTGAAGTGGGAAGATTGCCTGAAGCCAGGAATTAGAGATCAGACCAGTCTAAGCAACATAACAAGATCCCATTTCTACCAAATAAAAGAAATAAATATTTAGGAAAATTTGAGGAGTGTCTAAGTAAAACATAATTTCATCTAATTTAATAATTTTATATGTATATATATGGTTTTGTTTCCAAAGCAATAATACATTAAAATATTTAACATTTTCTAATGTCAGTATTTTGTATTGTGTATGATTCATTTTACAATATTATTTTTATTCAAATATATTCTATAGAATGAAATTTATTTTCTGATAGTCACTAGAACTGTCTTTATTAATTAGTTTGCAGTAGAATGGCTCCAATATATGTGGGACATGCATCAGTGAGTTTAAATGAATTTGTGATTTGTATTTTGTTCATTGAGGTTGCAACTTTTTATCTTGTTATATAACCCGAGGTAGAAGTAAGTAAACACAGCACTGACCATATGTAGGCTGTCTTTTGCCAATTAAATTTATCTAAACATTTTTGCTATTTTTGTATGCAAGATACACAGGAATTCCAAGAAACTTGATATCACATCATGGCAACTCCAAAGAGTTACTTTATTCAGTTTCTGTTTCATAAGAAATTAAAGGGTTACCTCAAGGTGACTTTACAGCTTCTGAATTTATGACATATACCCTTATGTGTATGAAAATTTGTTTGTTTTCAGAAGCTAGACTTTATTCTATTGCTCCTTTGTCCTCATTTGTCTGAGCAGTTATAATTATATATGATTTGGTATTTACAAAAATCATCTGTTCACCCATCTTAAAAAATTACATTCATTTGGAAATGGCAAAACCTGCATTGAGAATATGTGATTAGCTTTTTCACAGGAAAGTTAAATATTGATTATATAAAAGGTGTGTTTACTCAAGATATACATTTCTATGACTATCAGTTGTGTGGTTAGATCATTTCTATAGCCATACAAACATGGATTTGTAATAATTATATGCCCCTTTCCAGTACACACCTTCATAGGCTATTTGGCCTATCTGAAACTGATTTCTGATATACAGTAGAGATATAATGTGTGTTTTTAGGATAAAAGGAAACAAAGAGGGTCGGACATGGTGGCTCATGCCTGTAATACCAGTACTTTGGGAGGCCGAGACGGGCAGATCTCCTGAGGTCAGGAGTTTCAGACCAACCTGGCCAACAAGGTGAAACCCCGTTTCTACTAAAAACACAAAAATTAGTGGGGCATGGTGGCACGCACTTGTAATCCCAGCTAATCGGAAGAATGGAGAATTGCTTGAACATGGGAGGTGGAGGTTGCCGTTGCCGTTGCCGTGAGCCCAGATCATGCCACTGCACTCCAGCCTAGGCAATAGAGCGAGACTCCATCTCAAAAAAAACAAAACAAAACAAAACAAAAACAAGGAGACAAAGAATAGACTGTGTCATCTGTAACTTAAGAACTAACACTGTGTCTTCTGTTTCTCATACTTCAGCAAGCAAGGGAATCACTTAAAGACAGTGTATTATTTTGGTTTACCAATGCTATGCTTCTGATTTAGTAGGTCTGTTTTACAGCTTGGCAATTTCATAGTTAATAAACACCTCATACGACTCTGATGCATGTGGCCAATAAGCCAGAAAATATGTTAACCCAGAAAAGATGCTGTTTATTTTCAGAGAAACTAAAATTAAAGTTAGCTTTGTAGAGATTCTAAAAAGAAAAGTGAATCTCTAATATTCTGGTGACTCGAGTTAAGAAAAAATAATAAATAAATTTAAAATCTATTTTCAGGTAAAACAATTCTTTTTGAGGACAAACCATACTTGCCTTTGCTAAGAGTTATTCTTCTTTGCCTCTTTATTTCAAGCACTAGTGTTTTAAATTAATAAACGTAAACAGAATTTTGCAGTGGGCATGTGTTAAAAGGTGCTCTTTTTAGTTTGCTGTCTATAGGCGACTTGTGTTAACCAGCTCAATTAGATCCTCTACTTTGTTGCAAGGATAGAGGGCTTTTTGGATCCTCGGTTCTTGCCTTGGTGTGCTAGGAGAATCAGATTACACCAGGGCTTGGAGAATGGGGTTAAAGTTTTATTGAGTGATAGTAGCTCTCAGCCAGTGAGGAAGTCAGAAGGGAGATGGTCTTCTCCTGGAGTTGGGCCACTCAACGACCCGGCTGTCCTCCAACTGCTCCTGCCAGACTCCACCTCCCCGCTCCGGGTTGATGGCCTGCTGGCATGCCGGCATCTGTTGCTGTGCTCTTCTGTTGGCCGCCTCCCTTTGACACCCTCTCACTGTCCAGCTGCTTGTGTCTTCTGCCAATCCGCGCCTCTTGACATCCAGCCGCTTCTGTCTCTGCCTAGCTAGGATCTTGGTTTTCTACAGGCCCAGGACTGGAGCGTGGCAAGCCAGGGTGGTCTTGGAAAATGCAACATTTGGATGCAAAAACAGGTGTGCCTGTCCTTACCTAGATCCGTGATGGTAGAGCCCTAGCCGGTGACCAGCCTTTCTCTACCCAGCACTTCCCTGCCCCCCTCCCATAGCATCAGCACCACATTATTTTGATTACTGTAGCTTTGCAGTAAGGTTCAAAATTAGAGCGTGGTGGGGTGTGATCTCATACGCCTGTAATCCCAGCTAGTCACTACTCAGGAGGCTGAGGCACAAGAATCACTTGAACCCAGGAGGTGGAGGTTGTAGTAAGCTGAGATAGTGACCCTGCACTCCAGCCTGGGTGACAGAGTGAGACTCTGTCTTAAATAAATAAATAGATAGATAAATAATAAAATAAAATTAGGGAGTGTGACTCCTCCAACTCAGTTTTCAATACTATTAGGGTTTTTCTTGGTCCCTTGCAGTTCCATTATGAAATTGAAGATATTTTTTATATATCTGCAAAAAACAGTTGTTGGCATTTTAATGGCAATTGCACTGAATCTGTTTATTGCTGTAGGTAGTGTTGGCCTCAGAACATACATACATAGATGATAGATAGATAGATACTATTACTTGTCGTAATGTTAAGTATAGTTACTGCAAACATTAAATTAACAATACTGAATAATTTCTCCTTGAAGAAATAGGGTTAGGTTCCAGTGAGCATCAACCCAAAACATTTTTGTCGACCAATCAACACATAACTGGTTTTATGTGTGTTTCTATTTTAAAATACATTGTTTAATATGCATTGTTAATTCAGTAACATTGAACTCATAACCAGCAGTACTATAACTCATGACTAAACAAAGCTTATTCAGTATACATATATTCTTTGCCTTCTTGTATGTGTGAACAGCAGACAGCACTCAGTTGTATTATTAGAGGGCACTTTAAGCAGCAAAGTCAACAAGAATAGCACAAAAAACAGGGGACTAAATGGACTACAAAAAGAGTACATGTTTAGAGAATTAGAACCAAAACAGGAAGAAAGAACACCACTTTATTCTACTTCAGCTCACAAAATGTGAGTTGGGTAATTCAAATTTTTCACTGCTCTGCATATGTCAATGATGACTGCAATAAGTCTACAAGTAGTATTGCCTTTAAAGGAGAGATACATTTTAATGTGTAGGGGAATTCTGAAATATGGAATCTATGAATAGTGAGAATCAACTATATAGTGACAAATAAATACATATACACACATGTATTTCTATATGTATTTACATATACATCTATAGCTTTTCCTCTGTGTATAATTACACACAGGAGTTTTATTAGGAGGTTTTAAACATGAGTTACTTGAGACAGAAAACTGTGAGGGGAGAAGAAATACAACCAGAAATGAAGAAAAGAAAATAGTGTACATCAAAAAGGCTAGTGGCATGTATGATTTTACAAAATAAATGATTACTTATTAAAATTCTAATCATTAGATTATGTAAAGTTTGGTAGTCTTGATTAAAGTCTTTCAAGTTTTTGTGTTTTAAAATGCTTTAATTTGTAAAGCAAACATTTACAAATGTAGAGAAAAATAAATGAGCAAACATTTTCATAGTTGCACTTTTTTCTGGAGGAATAATGAGTGACAAACATCTGTGAGTCATTGTTAATAAGAAATAAATAGTAGTCATAACAATGCATATGTTAGGACTCCATTTACAAAAATAGGATATATATATTCATGTATCTATATATATAGTTACAATGAATAGAAGAATATACACTATATGGATATAAAGTTTTACCTCAATGCATGAAAGGAGTGAAGTGAATTTGAAAAATTATTGCCATAGCCTACTCCTTACATTTGTATGTTACTTGAATAATTACATTGAAATTCATATTTTTAAAATTTAATACTTTTCTATGTTTTTGTTTATAGATAAAATGTTCATATATTTTTAAAATGAATGATGGTGGGTGGATATCAACTTTTCTTAATATGATTTTTAAAATTCTGATTGATACATATTTATAAAACACATGATATTTCATTAAATGTACACAATATGTAGTGATCAAATCTAGGTTATTGGTATATGCGTCACCTTAAATGTTCATAATTTCTTTGTGCTGAGAACATTCAAATTCCTCTCTGCTTGCTATTTTGAAATAGATAAATTCTTACTAGCTTTAGTCAACTGTACTATGCCATAGAACACTAGAAAGTTATTTTCTTATCTAACTGTAATTTTGTGCCCATTAAGCAACATTTCCCTATCTCCCCTTCCTACCTACCCTTCACTTCCTCTGGTAACCAATATTCTAATATCTACTTTTGTGACATCAACTTTTTTAGCTGCCACATATGAGTGAGAACATGCAGTATTTGTATTTCTGTACATGGCTTATATCACTAAATACAACGTCCTCCACAAATGGCAAGATTTCATTCAATCTCTTCAATGTATTAACTTCTTTCCTTCGGATATATATTCAGTAGTGAAATTGCTGGATCATATGATATTTCTATTTTTAGTTTTTTGAAGAACAGTCATATGATTTTCCATAATGGCTATAATAATTTACATTTTCACCAACAGTGTATAAGTTTTCTTTTTCTGCATGCTTGCCAATACTTACCCTTTGTTCTTTAGGTAATAGCCATTCTAAGAGGTATGAAGTGATCTTATTGCAGTTTTGATTTGCCTTTCCCTGATGATTAGTAATGTTTAGCATTTTTAAATATACCTGTCATTTGTATGTCTTCTTTGAAGAAATTCCTCTTCATGTCCTTTGCCCACTTTTTAATGGAATTTTTAGAAACTACTGAATTCTTTTTGCTCTTTATATGTCTTCTTGCTCTTTATATTCCTTGTTATATGGATACATTGCAATTATATTCTGCAATTCTGTAGGTTGCATCTTCACTCAGTTGGTTGCGGCCCTTGCTGTGCTGATACATTTTAGTGTGATATAGTCTGATCTGTCTGTTTTTGCTTTTTGATGCCTGTGCTTTCAAGGTCTTACCCAAAAAATATTTGCCTAGGCTAATAGCCTGAAGCATTTCCTCTGTGTTTTAGTCTTGTAGTTTTATTGTTTTGGGTTTTACCTTTAATATTTTAATCTATTGTGAGTTGATTTGTATATGGTAAAAGATAGGAGTCCAGTTTCATTCTGTTGCATGTGAATATCCAGCTTTCCAGCCCCATTTATTTAAGATACTTTACTTTCTCCAATGCATGTTTTTGGTGCCTTTGTTGAAAGTGAGTTGGTTATGAAAATATAAATTTAATTCTGAATTCTCTATTATCTTCCATTGGTATATGTACCTATTTTTATTACAGCACCTTGCTATTTTGGATAGCTTTGTAGTACATTTTGAACTGAGGTAGTATGGAGTCTCTAGCATTGTTGTTGTTGCTTTTGTTTTTGTTTTTTTTTTTTTCTCAGGATTATTTTGGCTATGCTGGGTCCTTTTTGATTTATTAATAAATTTTTTGATTATTTTTCATATTTCTGTGAAGAATGACGTTTTTATTCTGGTAGGGATTCCACTGAGTCTGAAGATCCTTTCAGGTATCAAGTTATCTAGTTTTTAAACAGACAAAAGGATGGACAAATGTGATGATGCCCTGATTAGAGTTAAACAAAATACAATTTATTATTTATACATTTAATAAAAATTGGAAAAATGTAATAAAAATTGGAAAAATTTAAAAGCCATTTAGTTTTTTTTAAATTATTGAGTGGAAAAAAAATCTGTAGATATTTTATTTGCTTTTAGTAAACTGTTTCTCATAAAGGAAAAAGTCAATGTACAAAAGCAAGATTTATACAAATTAATAAACACATAAAGGATAAATGCATTAATCACAAATGATTTAAACTGAAAACTACGCAGTTATTAAATAAGTATCCTAGATTTTCTAAATCTGAGCCCATATTAGCTTTGTTAGTCCATATCCTTATTACTTCCAGTCAGTCCTTCTAGATAAACAAATACAGTTTTACACCTTTAGGCTCTACTTACTATTTTCCTAGATCTGAATTCTCCATCTCTACCTGTTGAAATACCATCTAACCTACAATATCTAGCTCAAACATCTCTTCCATGACTATTTCTTAATCCTCTGAGTCTGACATAATTGCTCTTGTCTTTGCATCTTAATAGTACTATTTTTTTTTTATCACAGGTAACATGAACTTTCATGTTACCACTATTAGATAGTGAAATCCCTTAGAGCAGAAGCTATGTGTGACTTCTTACTGAGTTTCACTCCACAGCTAGAAAAATTCCTAACACATTACAGATGTTTCATAAAATGTTTGTTGAATTGAACTGATTGTGAAATTGTTAAGTTCTCCTTAACCTTGACAATAGCACAGCTTGTAGAAGCATGTTGGTGATGATAAATTGATTTCTGGCAGGTTTTTAATGTTAAATTGTCACAAGTGAAAAGATAGCTAAAATGAACATTCATGTGATTATTCAAATCTATCAACAGAGTAAACAGACAATCTACAGAATGGGTGCATATATTTGCAAGCTATGCATCTAACAAAAGTCTAATATTTAGACTCTATAAGGAACTTAAATTAACAAGCAAAAAACAAACAACTCTGTTACAAAGTGAGCAAAGTGTGTGAACAAACACTTTTCAGAAGAAGACGTATGCCGGCCAACAAACATTAAAGATACTCAGCGTCACTAATCATTAGAAAGATGCAAACTAAAACCACAATGAGATACTATCTCACACCGGTCAGAATGGCTATCATTAAAAAGTCAAAAAATAACAGATACTGGCCAAGTTACAGAGAAAAGGAAACAGATTGCTGGTGAGAATGTAAATTAGTTCAGCCATGTGAAAAACAGTGTGATGATTTTTCAAAGAACTTAGAACAGAACTACCATTCAACCCAGCAATCTCATCATTGAATATATACCCAAAGGAGTATAAACCATTGTACCATAAGGACACACGAATGTGTATGTTCTTTGCAGCACTATTCACAATAGTAAAGACAAAGAATCAACCTAAATGCCCATCAACAGTAGAGTGAGTAAAGAAAATGTGGTACATATACACCAGGGAATACTATGCAACCTTAAAAAAGAATGAGCAATATGGATGGATCTGGAGACCATTATTCTAAGGGAACTAACACAGAAACAGAAAACCAAATATGACATGTTCTCACTTGTAAGTGGGAGCTTGTATTAGCTCTCACATTGCTATAAAGAAGTACTCAAAGCTGGATAATTTATACAGAAAAGAGGTTCAGTTGGCTCACCCCAGGAAGCATGGCTGGGGAGGCCTCAGGAAAATCATGGGAGAAGGTGAAGGGGAAGCAAGCGTGTCTTTATGGCTGGAGCAGGAGGAAGAGAGAGTGGGGAAGGTCCCACACATTTTTAATTAACCAGATATCCTGAGAACTATATGCCAAGACAGTACCAAAGGCGGAAATCAGCCCCCATAATCCAATCACCCCCAATCAGGCACCAGCTCAAACATTGGGGATTGAAATTCGACATGAGATTTGGGTGGGGACACATATCCAAACCATATCAGAGCTAAACATTGAGTACACAGGGACACAGAGAAGGAAACAATAGACACCAGAGCCTCCATGAGGGTGGAGGCTGGGAGAAGGGTGAGGATCATCAAACCACCTGTTGGATAATGAAATAATCTGTACACCAAACCCCCTTCACACACAATTTACTTATGTAACAAGCCTGCTTGTGTATCCCTGAAACTAAAAGTTTAAAAAATTTATTTTAACATATACAATTTTCAGTGTTACATCAAATTAAATTAATTGAGAATATACCCAAAAAATTTTCAAACTTTATGAATAGATTAAAAGCCTAGAAATTATATTTATCCATCTCTACTATAAATAATTCTCTGCTTCTTTTTTTCTGACCTTGATTTCCATGTCTATAACACACTTTTAAATTATGCTACAATGGAAATTTTCTTAAGGATGAAATTACATGTAGTACTAAAGCTTCACAAGTTGTTTTTATTAGATGTTGCGACTCCTATCCACTTTTAAAGCAGATATAGCCTGCCTTATAGGTGTGGTGGCTCATATCTGTAATCACAGCAATTTGGGCGGCGGAGGTGGGTGGATCACCTGAGGTCAGGAGATCGAGACCAGCCTGGCCAACATGGTGAAACCCTGTATCTATTAAAAATCCAAAAATTAGCTTGGGATGGTGGCACACGCCTGTAGTCATAGCCACTTGGGAGGCTGAGGCAGGAAAGTTGCTTGAACCCGGGAGGCGGAGGTTGCAGTGAGCCGAGATACCCACTGTACTCCAGCCTGGCTACAGAGTGAGACTCTGTCTCAAAAAGTTAAAAAAAAAAAAAAAGGCAGATATTACTTCCGTCTTCAGATCAAGGAGGAAAGGCAATCACCCTAATAATAAATGTTTAGAGATTTTATTGGATTAAGGAGAGAAGTAGGGAAAAACAATTGACTAGCATGGGAATCATTCAATATGGAAATAATTCATTGCTTAAGGTGAAGTTAAGCCTTGGAACAAGGAGGACAACCCAACAGGTAGAAAGTTTGGATGCGAGAAAAGGGGAGAATCTGACATCAGAAATAAAAGAGGAAAGAACTGTTAATATTAGATGACCTAAAGTAAAATCAAACTTGAGTGATGGTAATATTAAACAAGTATCAACATAAAATGGGATCTAAAATTCAAAATTCTTTCCATTTGCTTCTTCCAAAATCTTCCCAAAATGTTTTATGCTTTATAATATCTCTTTAGATGTGGTTTTGCACGTTTCTTTTTTACCATATCTTCTTAGATAAATTTGAAAAGATCAGATTATAGTAAAATATTACCATCATTGGTTGAGTGCTGTGGCTGAGGCCTGTAAACTTAGCACTTTGGGAGGCTGAGGAGGGAGGTTTGCTTGAGCTCAGGAGTTGGAGACCTATCTGCTCAACATAGAAAACTCCTTCTCTAAAAAAATGCAAAAATTACCCTGGGGTGGTAGTGCACATGCATGCACCTATAGTTCTAGCTACTAGGGAAGTTGAGATGGGAGAATCTCCTGAGCCTGGGAAGTCTAAGTTGATGTGAACTTTGCACCAACTGCACTTCAGCCTGAGTGATAAAGGAGACCATGGCTTACAAAAAAAAAAAAAAAAAAAAAAAAACAGGAAAGAAAAAAATTACCATCATTGTCAGAGGAGGGAGTAGGTTAAGAGATGTGACTAGTAATTGCAACCATGGTATCCATATAAAATAAATATTACTCAATACACATTGTAGGGTATAAATGTCATTTCCATACATGACATATTATCCAGATACATATTATGGCCATATTGTGTATTATGCAAAGGCAGAAGATAACAATTCATGTATAGATAAAATATATAATAATGTATTTTAATTGGTGTGCCGTAAGTAGGCAGCATGTGGCATACTTTAAGTGTTTTCTAAAATTCTTTTAACTTGGTTAAATTTACCATTTGATACAGTACATAGGAAGCAATGGGACCATCAGAAAGTCATCCTTTAAAATGTTTAAAATTAAGGATGTCATGTAACTACAGATTTGGGGATTACAACAAAATTTAAGCTATTTAATATGTCAGTCATGATTTACAAGAAGAAAATACTTAGAGAGCATTAATTATTTAATGTAAGGCAATGATTATTCATCCAGAACTTATTCTTGGTTACAATAAAGATTAACTTTCTTAATGTATCTAATTCCATCTCCTATAAAAATGAACTTTTTACACAAAGTAGAAAAAGTGTCAGAGAATTCAGGAACATACTGATTTCAGGGAAAACAGGCTACTTCCATTTCTGATCTACAATGAATGAGACAATTAAAATAAGTGAGAAGATGATAATTGGAACAATAATAATAATAATTTTATTGCACCTTAACAGCCTTATTTTATGTAGTGGATCTTCCCTATGAAATAAGGTCATAATCATCTGATCTACCAATAAAATGATGATTTACAATTGAAATACCTACTTGGCCATAAAGTGAGCTGCCTCAAATATGAATATAGGCAGTATGGTTATGTCAATTAAAATCCCCAAGGAAGTATTTAAAATGTCTCGTTAAAATATACAACCAGGGATTTCTGTATGGTTATAGTGACAGGGGATCACAAATCATTTTGTATTACCTAAAATAATGTAGTTACTGAACTAAGTTAATTGCAGTGGTGAAAGTTATGCAAAAAAAAAGATCAATATAGTGAAAAAGAAGCTACCTCAAGCAGATATTCAAACTCTATATCAGTATCTGATTGTGGAATTCACACACTGATAAGCTCTCGTGTGTCTTTTTTTTTTTCTTTCATATTTTTAGCAATTATCTACCATGGAAGTAGTTTTGCATATATAAGTTCGCTTGGTTTCGATGACAAAGTCTTGAATTTAAAAAAGCAGGCTGGAAGCAGTGGCTCACGCCTATAACCTCAGCAGTTTGGGAGGCCAAGGAGGGCGGATCACTTGAGGTCAGGAATTCCGAGATCAGACTGGCCAACATGGCGAAACCCCATCTCTACTAAAAATACAAAAATTAGTCACGAGTTGTGGTGCATGACTGTAATCCCAGCTACTTGGGAGGCTGAAGCAGGAGAATCATTTGAACCTGGAGGTGGAGGTTTCAGTGAGCCGAGATAGTGCCACTGCAGTCCAGCCTGGGTGACAGAGTGAAACTCTGTCTTTAAAATAAATGAAAGTAAAAAAGCAACCTAAAATTCCTACCACACAGATAAAAGGTATGTGTATTTGTAAGAACATTAACTTTGCTATGATAGGTTTAATATTTTTTTCCAGATTCCACATTCACATATAAGAAATGATGTTGTGGAGAAAGCTTTCTCTGAGCAAACTTCCATAGAAAAGGTGCTTTTAATAAACAATACAAAACCTCACAGGATAAAAGAGATTTTTCATCACATAAAGGTAGCTGAGAATAGGATAAAAATATGACAATTACTAGGAACAGTTTACTTAAGGTACCAACCATCCCCTATTATGGGTTTAAAAACTTCTTTCTTTTACATAAATTGTTATTTTTTTTCTTTCTTTGGTGGCTATAACATTGGATTGTCAACATTAAGTGGAATAACATATTTTCTATACTTATGCTGGAAGTATTTGAACAAATTTATGAATGGCAAATTCGATTTCCTATATGACTAAATATATTTAGTTCAAAAAGTAAACTATATTCTAGGTTTACTTAAGCTTTCATCATTTCATGCGCTTGGGTGACAAAGACAAGGTGGACTAAAGGAAAGGTAGCTACCTCAAGCAGAGTAAAGTTTTTAAAAACAAGGTGCACTGTCTTTTTAAGACATCAAACTCATTGGCAATAAGTTCTTTGTAAGATAATTAATGAAAACTTACATTGCCTCCCAAATATTGTCAAACTTGTTATGATTTTGGTATGTTTTAGTTGTTCAGAAGTTGAACATTTTCTGTTTCCGCAGATTTACACATTCTGTAATAATATGGACAATACTCAATAGAAAACCAGACATAAAATACCTTGATCATTGGTTATTTAAAATTTCATTGACAGTTATTTTCCTAGCCAGTAGAAACTAGTAACTTCTCTGAGTAACAAATCTATTACTTATATTTTGCTCTTGTTATAATTTTTTACTAATATCTAATAAATACAAAGAGAAACATCATCATATTGAGAGTGTGAACATAAATAGTGTGGAATTTTAAGTTTTTCTCTGCTCTCCAGGAAACATTAATGTTCTTAGTGAAGTTTGCTCCTCATATGAGTTTTTCATGTGTTTTTGGTCATGAGGAAACTAATAAAAATATCACCACAAAATAGACCTTCGTAGTGGGCAAAGCTACAGAGACAAGCAAAGAAAGCCAGATGGGAGATAATTACAGGGATTTGAGATATTCTTATGAGAAAAGCTCTTAAAAATCAGATAAATTCTGAAATAATCCTATTTTAAATATTTGCTTTAAGTAATGAATATTCTAAATAAATATACTAGTGTCAGATTAACAGTTACAAAGAACAAAATTAGGATAATATATTAGGTTTTATCTATATATTTAGTTATATGCACATACACAAATATATTTGTGTACCCACATAAATTTGTGTGCTTAAATACTTTTCTCAAGTGGTCTATACCATTAGAATTTTTCCATATTTACACAGCTTTAAATTAACAAGGGAATATGCTGCAATGAAAATATATTTTTAGAGAAGACAGATGTTTGTCTTTCATGTACTTTATAAATATTAGTGTGGGAGAGAGCTACAGAGCACAGATTGATGATTCACTTTTACACGGAAAGAGGTAGAAAGTTAGGAAGAGCTGCTATAAAAATCAACTATTGCAACTGGTTGCAAAGTAAACTCACAGCACTGATTTTTGTAATTTTTAGTCTCTTACACAAACCATTTTTCCCCTAAACCATAAATTCTTACAATGAGGAAATTGTGGAATACACACATTAATACTGCTCTAAAAACTTATTTTTGTGAGCAAACTTGTATAAAAGTTTGTGCTTATTGAAATGAAACCATCTTTAAATTTTTATTTTAGCTAAAATATATCCTATTTATAATAAGCCAAATTATTTTGTTAACACAAAACTGAGTAAATATTTTAATTTGGTTTTACTTGATTCAAGTTTCTAATAACTTCCCTCCATGACAAATATATTTCTTATGTTTTGCTCCCGTCATCATGAATTTTTTACTAATATCTAATAAATACAAATAGAAACTTTATTGTATTGAGAGGGAGCATAAATAGTGTTGAATTTCACTTTTTCAGATTGAAATTTAGGGTATTGTAAAATATGATAAGTAATTTTGAGTTTAGGACATTGATACAAGAGCTACTAAGCAGAGGAATTTGCTGCAATTAATTTTTTCATCTTCCCCTATTTTCATTCTGCCTAAGTTCAAAGTCATGTAGGAGTATATGTCAACTAAGAAAAAATATTTTCATATGTCATGTACAAAATTATGCCTATGTATTATGGAGGGAGAGAGGGACCAAAACATTTCCCCAGAGAGCACATAACATTTTGAAAAAGATGATAGAATTCCCCAGCACATACCCCCAAATGATCAAATAATAATGCAAGACATGTATTAAAATATTCATACCATCAATAGTACATACTGTTAGAAAAACAGTGATTAGCTGAGGCAGTGATTATTCTCAATAGTCTGAAAGAAAGAGATCGATACTTGTTTCAGTCTGTAAGCCTATGTTTTCTAAGACAACAAACATGTCATTGCTGATTCTTTTCTTCTTTTTGACGAGGGTAGAGAGTGTTTATATCTAAAATGTAGGGTTGGCTGAATATAATGACCTGAATTGTAATCAGGACTTTGGGAATTGAACCATCATTTCAATACGGCTGAACAGAAGTCTTGAATGTGTGACAAGGTTTTTTATGAAAACTGCTACTGAGCTGAATTGGTTCTCTGTCATATATACATGCTTCTTTAGGTCTTAGATATTTATTCTATGAATCATCTTAAAATCTTAGCTTTTCATTGCCCCCAAGAGGTTAGCATGTTTTCTTGATTAAATCTGTCTCAATCTGAGAGAAACTATTCTCTGTGTAAAAAATGAAATAGTTTAATTACTAAAATAAATGAATATTCAGAGAGTCTACATATATTGGAATTGTGAGTTTAACATTTTTTTTACCTTGACAAAATGTTTTTAAAACACTTTGCTCCATAATGTATCAACAATTATCTAGTTGTAAGTCTGAAAAGGAGAGTTGGCATTAGCGATGCAGGGAAAATAATTTTTATTTTTAAATTTTAAAACGTCGACTCTTTATCTCTCACTGTTTTCATCTTTACATCTATATGTAATATATAATATATACATATATATATATATGCCTTAATGGCCCACCAAGGAATGTAAAATATGAATACAGTAGGTCTGTGTTTCATTTAAAGTAGGTGAATTGATTATATTCAAATTTGTTGAAATTACATTTGAATTGATTCATATGTAATTTTAATACATTATTGCATGGTTACAAACATCCAAAGCATATAGAGAAGTCAATGGTACAAATTGGTTTGATAATAGTCATGTTACACAGTCTAACCCTCTCAAACAAAAGTAAACAGGAAGATTATTTTGTTCTGGCATGTACCCTATCATTTATATTTCTTACACAACATTTTCCAAGGCTATCTTTAGCAACTGAGCCCAGTAAGGGCCGGTAGTACCCTCTGTTGAAGAGTGCCAGGACATGGCTAGGGAACTGCATGAACTTCAATCCCATTTCTACCATTTGGGGTGCTTTCCAACTCTCTTTTTGTAAAGTTGATTGAGTTCCTTGAGGAATCCTAGAAATTATCCCTATGGGTTACTTTTAGGTCCCTATCAGAGGATGGCAGCCTGATGAGTGAATCTCTTCCTCTTGGTGATGAAGTTTTTTTTTTGTTTGTTTTGTTTTTTCACATAAATTAGGGAGATTGGCCTATGGAATGTTGCTGACACCTTGAACTGAGGTGAATTTCACACCGACCAGACACAAGGTGAGCAAATTAATAATTACATTCTTAAAAGTAATACAAAGGCTATAATAGTGTAAAATGTGCTAAATAAGTTACTCAGAATAAACATTGAAAGCTTTACTGCATGAAGTATATCTTCATCAAAACTTTAAGGACCTCTGGCTTTCTGTTCAGTTGGGCCCATAGAAATCACATGTAGGAGATGAGAGACAAGTAGGAGAGTGAAGTCTGGATATTTACTTCCTAGCTGTCTCTTTGTAAGAAGTTGGCTACTTCCTTCAATGGATTTTTACTCTACAAAAATGATCAACTCTACAGAAATTTCTCATGTGCTCTCGCCTGGATTCTAATTACTACTTCCACTCTTATTATTTTGGGGCTAGAGGCTGCTACTGCTACCACTGCTAGTAACTCCAGGTTCTTCATGAGCAATTGTGGTTCCCCTCTACACAACTTGGAAATCGTTTTTTATAAATTGCATTTGCTTCAATTTATCACATGAGTGAGCTATACAATTTTGGGTTTGATACTAGATTTCTAATATCATACTTTATGTTCTTCACAATGTAATGAAAATATGAAGTTATCATATTTATTGGTTTACTTTTTACTGGGTTTTTGCCCATTAAATTCAAACCTCAAGAGGACTTTTTCTCCCTTTTGTTAAAGAAAAGTTGCATATTGTGTAGTTAAGCAGGTAAAGAAGATATTATTCAAGACTATTGCAGTAAGGGAAAGAGATTGATTAATGCTCCTGGGAAAAAAACGCCAGGACATGTTTTAAACACTGGATGGAGCTAGTGAAGAAGTATTGGAGGACAATAGAGGGAATGTTGGTCAATGTGATTAGGCCACCTGTTAGCAAATTGCCACTTACAGAAGTTAGGCTCACCCTACCACATAAATGGGAGACAGAGACCCAATCTTAATGATCCCTCCCTTGTAAAATTGGCAAAATACTTTTTAAAATACTTATATTTTGGCCAGGCACAGTGGCTCATGCCTGTAATCCCAGCACTTTGGGAGGTCCAGGTGGGTGGATCACTTGAAGTCAGGAGTTTAAGACCACCCTGGCCAACATGGTGAAACCGCATCTCTACTGAAAATACCAAAATTAGCTGGGCATGGTGGCACATGCCTGTAATCCCAGCTACTTGGAAGGCTGAGGCAGAAGAATAGTTTGAACCTGGGAGGCAGAGGTTACAGTCAGCTGAGATCGTGCCATTGCACTCCAGCGCCTGGACTACAGGAGTAAGACTCCATCTCAAAAAAATAAAAAAATGAAAAATATATGTATCATACATATATATAAATATTTCAAAGGGGCATAGAAAGACTGTATATTTGCAAGTTTTCTAAAGTAAATACTACAAGAACAGGAACCTATATTCAGGAAAGTAATCTGTCTAAAGTTAAGTCAAGCCAAGGGTAACAATAAGTCAGGACATTTTGATCATTTATTCTTTGTTCTTTTACTAGTACTTAAGGGCAGTTCCTGGTATATAGCAAGCATTGAAGGTATATTTATAGAATGAATATATAATATTAAAAAAAAACAACGACAATGTGCAAGTACACAGGTTAACACATTGACATACAAGATGAATTGACTTCCAATTTAAAACTTATGTCCAGATACTTTCATGTTCTTCAAGGAACCTAAATATTAAGCAACAGCCCAGTGACTTGAACTTTATAAAATTACACAGCTGGCAGCCAGGCACAGTGGCTCATGCCTATAGTCACAGCACTTGTAGAGGCAGAGGTGAGAGGATTGTCTGAGGACAGGAGTTTGAGAACAGCCTGGGCAACATAACAACACCCTGTTTCTAAAATAAATAAATAAATAATTAGCCAGGGGCGCAGTGGATGCTTGTAGACTTAGCTGCTCAGGAGGCCGAGGCAGAAGGATTGCTTGAATCCAAAAGTGTGAGGCTACAGTGAGCTATAACTGCACCACTGCACTCCAGCCTGGGCTGACAGAGTGAGATTTTATCTCAAAAAAAAGAGCAAGTACACAGCTAGGAGTTTTGAATGATGAGGAAAAAAATCCATATGGTTATTTCTTTTAATAATATCAAGGAGTTAAATCTTTATAAATACCTTGACTTTTGATAGCTACTTTTAACCGAGATAATACATTTGCATTTTATAGGCAGGTAACTTGATTGGGTGACTATGTGTGACTGCTTGGTGATCTTTTTTTTCTCCTAAAGTAATTGCAACTCAAACTGACTGGCTACCAACCAGTCATCTATCACTTGTGTTCAATTCATCAAATAAATTTTATTCAGAAACACTGCTTTGCTTTATTAGAGAGAAAAGTTGCTGGAAGAAGTGTGAGAAATGATGAGATAATAGAAAATACAAATAAGATCTATTAAAACATCTACTAAGTCTTCCATAATTTGAGAATCCTTTTGTGTGCAATACCAAAATAATTATCTGACAAGTGGTGATATTTTTTTCCCTGAACTCTGAGTGACTGTTTAAGCTGGGATCAAGTCGGAGCATAAAGAACTTTTTCCTAATTATTCCTAGAGGGGGTGACTTTATTGAATTTTCTGCCCTCATTTCAATTAATACATAAACAAAGATGAATAATATCGTATGCTCAGAGTCTTAGAGATCACAAGATTCTATTTTTTTTTAAATTGCATTTTAGGTTTTGGAGTACATGTGAAGAACATACAATATTGTTGCATAGGTACACACATGGCAGTGTAATTTGTTGCCTTCCTCCCCTTCACCTATATCTGGCATTTCTCCCCATGCTATCTCCCCCCAACTCCCCACCCTGCACTGTCCCTCCCCTATTTCCCCCCAACATACCCCAGTGTATAGTGCTCCCCTCCCTGTGTCCATGTGTTCTCATTGTTCAACACCCGCCTATGAGTGACAGGTGGCCAAACTCCTTAAAAATAAATGTTATGTACTATAAGACTTAAAATATAAATATAAGTGGGAATAATAAATTATGTGCTAATTTTCTAGCAGCTAGCTTTCCTATGAAATGATGCAGTACAATTTCAAACAACAATAACCTTATAAGTTGATTTTATTTTATTCTGGCTCTATTTACTTCTTTGAAATGTAAGTCTGAAATGAAATCTTATTTTATTATTTTTCCTTTAATGTGCCTTTTCTGAAATAACAAACATACATCTGCCATCATTTTATTTTTGTGTTTTGAAAATAACTTTAATATTTTTCAAAAATACTTCCTAACAATTTTAAGTACAGTATATAAGATTTTCCCTTTTTTCTGATACATTTTTGAACATTTCAAAGACAGGAGGAAAGGTAGCAGAGGATAAAGGTTAAATTTCAAGCAGAAAATCTATGGAGGTTCAGAGATTTTTTTTTTAACAAGTGGCTGAGTAGATATTCTATATTGCCTGCATAAGTAGTAGACAATGATGAGCATGTGATCCCATTCAATTCATTAGATTTGCCCGATATGGTTTGGATATTTTGTCCTCTCCAAATCTCATGTTGAAATGTGTTCTGCAATGTTGGAGTTGGGGCCTAGTGGGAGGTGTTTGGTCATAGGGTCAAATCCCTCATGAATGTCTTAGTGTTGTACTCAAGGTACAAGTGAGTTCTTGCTCTGTGAGTTCACTTGTGATCTGCATATTTACAAGAGACTTGCACCTCCTTTCTCACTCTCTTGCTGCCTCTCTTGTCATGTGACATACTGGCTACCCTACACCTTCCATCATGATTGTAAGCTTCCTTAGGCCCTCACTAGAAGCATATGCAGGCACTATGCTTCATACACAGCCTACAGGACCATGAGCCAAGTAAACATTTTTTCCTTATAAATTACCCAGTCTAAGGTATTCCCTTATAGCAATGCAAATGAACTAACAAAAAGATTGATATGGAGGAGTGTGATGTTGCTATAAAGATACCTGAAAGTGAGGGAACTAAGATGGCCAAATAGAAACAGCTCTAGTCTGCAGCTCCCAGGGAGACCAATGCAGAAAGCAGGTGATTTCTGCATTTCCAACTGAGGTACCCAGTTTAATTCATTGGGACTGGTTAGACAGTGGGTGCAACCCATGGAGAGCAAACAGAAGCAGCGTAGGGTGTTGCTTCACCCACGAAGTGCAAGGATCCTGGGGACTTCCCTCCCCCAGCCAAGTGAAATGGTGAAGGACTGTGCTACCCACCCCAGGGAACTATGTTTTTCCCATGGACTTTTGCAATCCACAAATCAGGAGATTCCTTCATGAACCTACACCACCAGGGCCCTGAGTTTCAAGCACAAAACTGGGAGTCTGTTTGGGTAGGCACCGAGCTAGCTACAGGAGATTTTTTTCATACTCCTGCAGTGCCTTAATCCCAGCAAGAGAGGAGAACCATCCACTCTCCTAGAAAGGGGTCTCAAGCCTGGGAGCCAAGTCATCTTGCCCAGCAGGTCCCACTCCCACAGAGCACAGCAAGCTAAGAATTACTGGCTTAAATTCTCACTGCCAGCACAGCAATCTGGAGTCAACCTGGGATGATCAATCTTGGTGGGGAAGGTGCATCCACCATTAGTGAGGCTGTGGGGATGATATGCAAAGGATTTATGAAGAGAAGTCATGTTTTGTAAGATGAGGATAACACATGGATGGAGAAAAGGTGATTCTGAATAGATAGAAGTTACCTAAAACCAGTTTTAGAGTGTAGAAGTAGAACAATTGCTCTGAAGGGTGATTACACTTTAGGTTTGGCCAGGCACAGTGGCTCACATCTGTAATCCCAGTACTTTTGGAGGTCAAGGTTGGAGAATTGCTTACACCCAAGAGTTCAAGACCAGTCTGGGCAACATGATGAGACCTCATCTTTAAAAATAAAACATAGCTAGGCATGGTGGCCCACACCTGTAGTCTCAGTTTCTCAGGATGCTGAGATGGGAGGATCACTTAAACCTGCAATGTAGAGGCTTCAGCAAGCCATGATTACACCACTGCACTCCAGCCTGGGCAACGGGGCAAGACCTTGTCTCAAATAAGAAAAAATAAGACGTTTGAATGCTATTACATTTGTGGTGCCTCTAGGCATCTGTGAAGGGTGTTTAGCAAGAATCTGAAACTGTGGAAATAATTCTTAAAGAATTAATCATAAAAATCTAGGTAATTAATGAAAGTACCTTAATAATATAGAGAATGAATATCACAGATAGGATTACTTAGAAAGAGAATATAGAATGAGATGAAAAAATTAAAAGGCAAATATGAAAGAGCACCAAATGAAGAAGAGTGGGGGAGAAAAACATATGTTATCAGAAGAACTTAAAAACAATTCTAAGGGACATAGAATGTAATCAAAACCTATTTTGTAACAAAAATTAGGATAGGACACTGTTGTTACAAGTAGAGGAGTTTAATAATTACTAAGTGTATTTTGATACAGAAAGCATCACATTTTTAAGGGAAGAAAATACACTATTGAAATGGTCCTTCGTAGATCAATACTTGTTTTAGCAGAGACCTATTTATAATCTGGTATATTGAAATTCAGATTATAGTGGATTTGTGGGTGAAATAATATAATCAAAGAAGTAAGAACTCTACTTTCAAAAAAATTGGTGTTTAAAATAACTTTTTGATCAAGGGAGGCAAGCTAGACAAATTTTAGGATGGGACAACTTGATTCTTTTTGTGAATGTAAAAGAAGAAATCAATGAATAAACAGAGATTAAAGTCATAGATGGTAAACTATACATACGTATATGAAGAAACAATGTACCATATACTGTCCTGAAATAATGTACTGAAGATATGCTTAGATACACTAGTTTATTTCAGTGGCAAAGTCATAAATTTCAAATTAAACTACACCAAATCAGAAAAGAAAATTGTGATTTCTAATAATGAAGTACTGGGTATTTATTCATTAAAGAAGAGGCAAGGCCTAACCTGACAGGGAAGCACAAATGGCAGTTAATAAAATGACAACAAGACTTAGGTATAGAATACAAATGGGAAGAGGGCCTTGGGTAGAAGCACAGGATCAGTTCCACCCATGACTTATATTCATCCCACACATCTAAAACAACTGCACCAACTGCTAAAGTATTAAATATACTCACACTGACTGGTAAATGATGAAACTGATGATTCTTGAGTTACCTCATTGCTACCCAAAGTGCTCCATTTTCCCCAAGAACCCCAAAATGTCCAGCATCCAGATAATAAAGACTAATTTCTAGCCAAATCTAGGAGACTCTAAGACTCAGCTTTAGCTGTAAGGTCCGTATCATTCTGACAGGACAAGGCTGTACAATTTTTATAGATTGTGAATATCATCCAAGGTTTCATCAATGCAGGAAGCAATAATTCAGGAAGCAATACAGGTCTGCATACTGAAACCTTAACCAGCTCAACAGAGAATTTACAGAATAAAAGCCAAGTGTTGAAAGTCAAGAAAATGAGCCAGGTTTTGCAAAAAGCCAGGGCTGAACAATATCGAAAGGTATCATTTCCTATACCTAGTCAATTCATTTAGAGTTGCAGAAGGAATCTGAGTACTGGTAGGGTTACTATTCCTTATAGCATCCAGCCAAAAGAAGGCTAGACTAGATACATTTCAGCTTCTTAGAAAAGTCTGACCATTTTTCCTCTTTTTAAGGTATTCTGGTAACACATATAGCCCTTCTGTACTAGTTATTAAAAATTTGTTCCAATTGCAGACCATTCATAAAAGTCACCCTCTTCAGGAATAATAAGTAAAAAATCTCCTATCCTCTGAGTTGTCCCCTCTACATTAAACCACTGGCTTGGTGAGCAGAGTATGGAATGGATTTCAAGCCCTATTTGTATCTCTTTTGCCACGTACAACTTTTATTAAGGCACTCTGGGCAGCATAGCCCTAGTACACTTCCCCTTATGCTCACATACCTTGATGGTTCTTTGGCTGTAGTGTTAAATTGGATGGATATTTTGGGTCAGACTAATCTAGCTTTTCTGAAGAGGATACACCTAAGTTGCTATAAAGTAGCTGGAATTAATTTCATAGCCTTTTCATTTCTCTTTTATTTTTGAACTTGCAGAGTGAATCTTCATGCCCTCATATATTCTGTTCAGTTAGAATCACTTAAATATGTGGGGTTGGAACTATAGCCTTTACACTTTGGGAGAAAAGGTTTCAAAGCTTATTTAAAAGTAAAAAAAAAGAAAATTTTCATGGTATCAGTTTTTTTTCCTGCAAGGCAACTCTGAGAACATTTTCCCTAAAGCTCATATAAATAGCCTCTATACCTCCTAAAGCCCATAATAACACTCACTCTTGTGGACAGTTGTTTAGTGTGTCTGCCCTTTATACCTTAAGCTTTTTCCTTAGAAGATAAGCTAACCTTTCCACATATATACAATACAAGGAAAATACATTATTTATGAGTTTGCATTGATTGAGCTCCCAGCTATCACACACTTGCGTTACAATATTTGATATATTATGATTAAAAAAGTGAAAAAAAACTTTGATTTTATTTCTCAAACAAGCCCATGAACTGGATTTGAAAATGCATACTTAGATCTCTAAAACCCTGTGACAGACCCATATTTCACTTTGGGGGAAGACTCTCTGATGGCACTCTGTTCCAATGCATCAGTAGTACAATGGTGCTGAGATAATATACTACCCAGTCTCATCTGTCAGTGGAGCACTAGGGAGAGGAGAGAAGTCAGTTTAATTATTTACTATTGCAATGTATCATCACAGTGTCACCAGTTTGTGCTCAGGAACATGACCCCACATATGAGATGCCATACTCTTATTTTCATAGGCAGTATCCTTGAATCCAAGGTGAATAAACCTAGGCTCATTACAAGACTTTTCAAAGATAAAGTGTTACAATTGCACTGTGAAATCAAGGATTGCCAAAGAGGTCAATGATCAAATAGAGATAATAATTTAAATTTTATTTATGAAATTGCTGTCCAAAAGCTTTAATCGCAAACTGTAACTAATTTTATATCCTTTTTGATTCATTTCATTTTAAACCATGATTTTTCTTCTAAGAAAAATATATTTTAGAGTCTGTATTTATTTTTTTCTGATAAGGAATGCACTGTTTATTGGTTATATCTATATAACAGTTGATGATGGAATAGGTGAACATAGAGTAAATGAAAAAAAGAGTATTCCTTTCAAATGTGTAATTTAAAAAAAGAGTCGCATTTTGTTAAGACATTAATTTCACTGATATTCTGTGACCCTATTACATGCCTGGTGCTATGGAGAATAACTGGGGTTATGATAATAAATAAACCATTAATCTAAGAGGCATATTGTCTTAGTGGGAAAAATGCATAGACCAATGTAAGGCATAATATAAGATGAGCAGCGCTTGACATTCAGAATCCGCTCTGACATTATCGCCTAGGCCTTGGCATTACTCTGAGCCAGAATGACATTCACAACCAGGACTTGGTGTTCTTCTGTGAATATCAGTATCAGACAAAGTCATTCTCAAGAATGACCAAAACAGGCCAGGCGTGTAATCCCAGCACTTTTAGGGGCTGAGGCGGAGGGATCAAGAGGTCAGGAGTTCGAGACCAGCCTGGTCAGCGTGGCAAAACTCCATCTCTACTAAATATACAAAAATTAGCCAGGTGTGGTTGTGGGCATCTGTAATCCCAGCTACTTGAGAGGCTGAGGCAGGAGAATCACTTGAACCCGGGAGGCAGAGGTTGCATTGAGCCGAGATCATGCCACTGCACTCCAGCCTGGGCAACAGAGCAAGAGTTCATCTCAATAAATAAATAAATAAATAAATAAATAAAATAAAATAAAATAAAAATAAGACTATTCTATAATTATGTCTGAACATGATCATTGTCCAAGTTATAAAATACCAAGCATATTTCTCTTCTGACTAAAATAAGTGACCCTTTTTTTTAACCCCCACAACCTTAATTTGTTGCTTGTCAGCCCTTTTTATAGATATTATTTAGATTCCCAACCCAATCATACAAGTACTCCACTTTCTGACAATACTCAATCAAAAGCAAAACCCCCTTTCTTTAAATCTCTCCAAAGTCACCTAACAGAAGTTGAAACTCTATGCTAAGTCTTTCTAACACCATCTTACTAAGATACCCCACAGTTTCCCAGAGTATACCTGGGTATGTATTACAGATTTGAAACCCAACTTGTTCAACTGCAAGTGTGTCCTTAGCGGTCTTTGGCCAGATGATATTGACACATGGAATGTGATCAGTGACAAATTAGAAAAAAAATACTCTGGGAGAAAAAAGGTGTTAGAAATAAACTCTTCTGTGTGTGTGTGTGTGTGTGTGTGTGTGTGTGTGTGTGTGAGAGAGAGAGAGAGAGAGAGAGAGAGAGAGAGAGAGAGAGAGAGAGAAAGATAATTGGGCAATATTAAAGGTTTAAAAATAGCAATATGGTTTGGATCTGTGTCTCCTCCAAATCTTGAAATGTAATCCCCCATATTGGAGGTGAAGCCTAGAAGAGTTTAGGTCATGGCGGAGGGTCTTTCATAAATGGCTTGGTGCCCTCCTTGCAATAATAAGTGACTTCTCACTGGAGTTCACACATTTATTTGTTTAAGGGAGCGTGGCACCTCCCCATAGTCTCTCTCCTCTTTCCTCTCTCGCCATGAAACATGCTTACTTCTCCTTTGCCTTCTGCTGTGATTGGAAGCTTCCTGAGGCCTCACCAGCAGCAGATGCTGGAACCATGCTTCTTGTGCAGCCTGCATAACTGTGAACCTAAATAAACCTATTTTCTTTATAAATTACCCAGCCTCAGTTATTCCCTTATAGTGTTGTAAAATGGCCTAACTTAGACATTTATCAGAAGAAAAAACACTGCCTGCCCACTCCCATGAAATTCAGTCTAATTCAATAGACTTCACATAATTTTAGCACATGACTTATATATTTCTTAGAGCCATAGATTGCAAGAAGAAATATCGGGTCATCTTCTGATGACCTGAAAAACACAAACTTGTCAAAAACATTAAGAAAGTATCACATGAAAATGCAAGTCAGGAATTGGGCACCTTGCCTGATTGCATCTGAGACAGGGTGTTGTATAACTTAAGGTCATCAAGGCTTGAAAAATCACATTCAGTAGAACTACCCATCTATGTCTAGGAAATATGATGCTCACCATGGAAAACCATCTAACCCAAGACCACCCATGACAATTACCCCATAGTGGCCAAAGTTCCCAACCCCGGAGCTTCAGAACAAAAATTTAGTTGGTTTCAAGTCAGAAAACTTCATTTGTAGCACACATTCTTCATGTTGATCTTAATCTTCTTCCTATCATCAATAAAACTGTATTTTTTTCAATCTTTTATGTTCTCTCCTCAGTTCTTTAAAAAAAAACTTCATCTTGTTTTTTTTCTTTTTTTGTTGACAACCACATTTTTAGACTAGTTTCCCAACATGTCTAAAATTTAATGAAATATTCCTACAACAGGAAACCAAACAAGGCAAAACTAGAATAAAATAAAATAAAATAAAAACTAGAATCAAATCAAATCAAATATTCAAATGGTATAGAATTACATCATTCTAAAAGTCTATTAATATAGTTGTCTAAGATTTCTTAACATATAAATTAAAACCACAAACATTAAGCACAAGAAGTACAAGCAAGCTTGTCATTGAATGAAAATTAAAATTAAAATAACATTATTATTACCTTTCATAAATTTTAACTGCATGACAAACTCTCCAATACATGTATTATATATACTATCTCTTAATCTTTACAACTGCCTGAGTTAGTTTTGTGTTCCCAGGTTAAGATTAAGAAATTGGGAAGTACATGCTAGAAGTATAATGATGGTCAAACAGCTAAAATAGATGTAGTGTTTAAGGGAAAATAATATTTTAATTCAATTTTCTGGCTTGGTTGAAAATTTTCTCAGACTGAATGGAAGAAACAACTAAAAAATACTAAAGAAAACTAAAATTGTGTCCCATGTTACTCAATGCCTACCTTGGTGAGACATCTTCAACTCTCAATTTCTTCTTGTATATAATGGACAAAATAAATATGTAAAGAAGTCCTCTTGTGTAAATATTTATAATGTTACCACCATCTGAAAGAGTATAAGAGCTTAAATATTGGCATAGATATTTTGAATTGTCATTTTATTTCATTTCTCAATATTCTGCCTTAGTACCATTGATATATCATAATTTAATTCATTTGTTAATCTTGTAATATCTATTTTTTTATTTTTATAGATTTATGAAATTTAAATGCAGTTTACTTACAGATCTATTCCATAGTGGTGAAGCCTTGGCTTTTAGAGTACTCATCGCAGGAATAGTGTACATTGTACTCAATAGGTAATTTTCCTTCCCTCAACTCACTCTCACCCTCCCAGATTTTAGAGTTTCCAGTATCTCTTATTCCACTCTCTCTGTCCATAAGTACATATTCTTTGGCTCCTACTTAGAATACACACAGTATTCAACTTTCTGTTTCTGAGTTATTTCACTTAGGATAATAGGCTCCAGTTCCATATATGTTGTTGAAAAATACATGATTGTATTCTTTTTTATGGCTGAGTAATACTCCATGGCCCTGCAAAGCTATTTGGTCATTTTTTATAATTCAAAATAAATTTTAGAATTGCTTTCTCAAACTCTGTGTACAATGGCATTGGTATCTTACTGGAAATTGCATCGAATCTATAGATTGCTCAGCAATCTCTGTTTGATCACCAGCTAACAGAGAAAAATTTACTTCCTCTTTTCCAATTTGGATATCTTTTTTCTTCTTCTTTTTCTTGCCTGGTTACTATAACAAAGACTCCCAGTAGTTTGATGAATAGGAATGGTGAAAGTGGCCATCTTTGTCTTGTTCCACTTCTTAGGGAAATGTTTTCACCTTTTCCCATTCAATATGACATTGCCTATTGGTTTGTCATATATGGCTTTTATTATTTTGAGGTATATTCTGTCTATGCATGGCTTTTTGAGTTTTGTTTTGTTTTTCCTTTGTGAAGTGATGCTGAATTTTATCAGATGTCTTTTCTGCATCTATTGAGATAATTACATAGTTTTGTTTTTAATTATGTTTATATGGAAAATCACAATCATTGATTTGCATATGTTGGGCCATCTTTGTATCCATAAAATAAAACTTGATTTAAAAGACTTGATAATAAAACTCACTCATGGTATATTAACCTTTTAACATGCTCTTGTTCACTAGTATTTTGTTGAGGGTATTTGCATCTAAATTTGTTAAGGATATTGGCCTGTAGGGGTGTGTGTGTGTGTGTGTGTGTGTGTGTGTGTGTGTGTGTGCGTGCGTGCACGCGCATGCACACGCACCTGACTTTAGTATCAGGGTAATACAGGCTTTATAAAATGACTTAGCAGTATTATTTTCTCCTTGATATTTTGGAACAGTTTCAGTAGAATTGGTACCTGTTCTTTGTATGTTGGTATCAATCGATTTCACTGTGAATCTATCTGGTCCTGTGTTTTTTTGACTGGGAATTTTTATATTACCAATTCACGCACTGCTCCTTATGGGTCTGTTCAAAATTTCTATTTCTTTCTGGTTCTGTCTTGAGAGGTTGTATGCCCCCAGGAGCTTAACAATTTCCTGGGGACTCCATGTTTGGGTCCCCTTCCACAAACACTCCCTTCGTGGAAGCCATCTTTCTCTATCCTGGATTTTCCCTCTGGAGTCCCCTTCCATACTCTTTCGTGGAAGCCTGTCTTCCCCTCCTAAACTCCATCTCTCTATATATATTCCCTTCCACTCAGTAGTGGAAGCTTCTTTCCTTTCCTGGATTCCATCTTTCTGGATTCTCTCATTCACTGTGAGAGTTAGCTGTTTCTCTCTCCTTCTCCTGTTTCTCTCTCTCTCTCTCTAAATAATTCACTTTCTACAAAAAAAAAAATTCCTCTAAGTTTTCTAGTTTGTGTGTGTAGGGATGCTTGTAACAGTATCTGAAGGTCTTTTGTGTTTATGTGGTATCAGTTGTAATGTCTCCTTTTTTATTTCTGATCAGGCTTATTTAAATCCTCTCTCTTTTTTTCTTGGTCAATCTAGGTAGTGGTCTTCAATTTTGTTTAACCTTTAAAAAAATCAGCTTTTTCTTTCATTGATCCTTTTTTGTCTCCATTTAATTTTGCTCTGATCTTTGTTATTTTTTTTCTACTAGCTTTAAGCTTAATTTGTTCTTTTTTTCTAGCCCTTTGAGATGTGGTGTTTGTTAATTTGTGATCTTTCCTTCTTTTTGATTTAGGCATTTAACACTCTAAACTTTTCTCTTAGCACTGATTTTGATGTACTCCAGTGAATTTAGTATGCTATATCTCTATTTTGATTCATTTCAGAAACTTTTTTTATTTTCATATTAATTTTGTTGTTGATCCAAAGAGCATTCGAAAGCAGGTAGTTTAATTTCTATGTATTTGTATAATTTTCAGTGTTTTTCTTGATGTTGACTTCTAGGTTTTATTTTTCTACTGTGGTCCAAGAAGATACTGGACATGCCTTCAATTTTTTAAAATGTATTAAGACTTTTTTGTGGCCTAACCTATGGTTTACTTTGAAGAATGTTCTGCGCACTGATGAGGACAATGTGTATTCTCCAGTTGTTTGATAGAATGTTTTGTAAACATCTGTTAGTTCTAGCTGATCTAGAGGCCAATAAAGTCTAGTGTTTCTTTGTTGATTTTCTGCTTCAATAATCTATCTCATGCTGTAAGGTGGGTGTTGATATTCTCTGCAATGAAAATATGTCTGGTCTTCATTCTTAGGTCTAGCAGTATTTGTTTCTAGTAGTATTTCTTTCATGAATTGGTATTAGGTACATATCTTTGTTAGGGTTTTTATATATATTTATTGAATTGATCCCTTTATCATTATATAATGCCATTCTTTGTCTTTTTAAAACTGTTGTTGATTTAAAGTCTGCTTTTTAAAAAAAAAAAAATCAGCATAGATATGTCTGCTTGCTTTTGGTTTCTGTTTGTATGACATATATTTTTTAACCCCTTTTCTTTGAGTATATAAGTATAATTACTAGGTAGGTGCATTGTTTGCAAGCAGTATATGATTAGCATTTTTTTTATCCATTCTGCCAATTTATGTTTTATAATTAAAGCTTATAAATGGAGCTTTTTCTTTCTGGGCACCTAAATCTCTAGGAAGACCTGGGAAGTTTTCCTCAATTGTTTCCTCAAATAGGTTTTTCAGACTTTCTACTTTCTTTTCTTCTCCCTCAGAAATACTCATTACTTACAAATTTTGATGCTTTACATAACCCTATATTTCTCAAAAGCTTTGATCATTTTTAAAAAGTCTTTTTCTTTATTTTTTTCTCACTGGGTTAAATCAATAGACTGATCTTCAAGCTCTGAAACTTTTTCTTCTGCTAGATTAAGCCTATTTTCAGAGCTATCAGCTGTATTTTGTAATTTCTTCAACGATTTTTCATTTTTGGAAGTTGTTTTTTAAAAATACATATTTCTTTAGTAAATTTTTTCTTCATAGCCTGACTTATTTTTCTGAATTCTTTGTGTTAGGTTTCAACTTCTGCTTGAATCTCAGTAATCTTCCTTACAATCCATATTTTGAATTCTTTATCTGGCATTTAAGAATTTTCATTTTGATAAGGCACCATTGCTAGAGGCTAGTAAGATCCTTTATAGGTGTTATAAACACACTGTTGTATTAGGCTGCCCAGTTGTTTCCTATGAATTTGCTTTCATTTAGATAGGAATTCTTTCTACCTTTTTTAATCTGTGAGTGTCATGCATTTTTTTTAATGGTTGTGTAATTTTAATTAGTGGTGTTTGCAGGAGGCCAAAGGCTCTGTATGAGTTCCTTGGTGTTAGCCTTTGTTCAGTGTCTTTCTAAAATGCTGCTTGTGGTAGTGATGTACTAGGCATATTAGGAGGCTTACTGCCTTCTGTAGGACTGGGATGTGGAGATCTCAGGAATCTCATCTCATTTGAGGGTGCTCTGCAGTTCTGTCAGCAGATTTTGTATTAGGTTTTGCAGTTCAACCTCCACATCAGCAGGTGAGGCTTATAGGTAAGAGATGCCTGAGGCAGAAGCAGATAAGTATGTGCTTGACTGTTGTTTACAGGGGGGAGCTCTCCATCGTCTCAGGTGATCGGCTGGTCTGCAGTATGTCCGGTGATGACCTGTGTTTAATATTCATCCCTGAAGCTGGGGCAAAACTGAGTAGAACTGGACCCTCAAGCTCACTCTCAGATACCTCAATGATGAGCACAGGCACCAGCCCTAATGGGGGTGGCAATGAGAGCTCAGTGTGCATTGTGTCAAGGTCTTTGCAGAGAGGGGAGGGGGTTGTACTAGTTCCATATCCTTGGCAAGCAGGAATGTGATCTGCCTTCCTATCACAACCATGTCCCATGTCTCATGTTTTTAGTTTAGATGGATACTGTCATCTGTCCCCAGGCTACATTGTAGCTGATAGTCACAGAAAACACGTGTTTTGCAGCTCTCCACTGAAATGGCTTTGGGGACAGAACCTCTTATCTCAGTCTAAAACAGACAGCCTTAAGTCTCACCTGATCTCTGCTATAGAAATGCTGGTGCTCCATGAAGAAATAGGGAGGGCCTCCAGTGAACCCTGGCCCAGTGAACACACTGCTAGTGGGGATGCAGGTCCCCCATTAGCCCTAGAATGGACGTCCATAGGCATATTTATGCCACTCTCACATGGGTACAGCCATGACTGCATCTGCAGGGCTGGGTGGGGTGTAGAGGAGAAATCTCCCTCTCCATGTTTGTGTGCAAACACCCGTGTCACCTGGCTGCTGGGGGAAGAACCATATTCCTCCACAGAGCCCAGAAAAGCACCTGTGTCTCTATTGGAAGGATCACAGCCACCTTCTGCTCACAGGCAGGGGCCTCTCAGGCACAAGAGAGCACACACTTTGATTTTCTTTGTCCCGAGGATTCTCCTTTGGTGACAGCACTCTTATTCTTCCTTCCCCTAGGAGTAGCCTGTTCTAAGAGTCAGACCACCAGGAACCCCACAGCTTCTTTGGGTCTTGCTGGCCCATTGTGACTTCTGCAGCTGAAGCAGGTGCTGGAGATACTCACAGAAGATCCAGTGATGAGGAGACACAGGACTGAAATTCTCTGGGCAGGACAGAGATTTAATATGAATGAACAGTGAGTATCATGTCCACTACATCAGCTTGTCTATAGAAGGAGGAAGAGTGACACTGGGTGACCAGGAAGCCTGGTATACCCTAAAGACATTACCAAATTACCACCTTCACCAGTGCTTGTACTGATAAGGACAAAGCAGCTATCCAGCATTTCAGAAACCAGCAGTCTGCCACAGGAATGACAAGAGCCAAAAACACCCCCACCTACCTTTTCCATGGGACTTCAGTTTCACTGGGGTTAAATCTCTGCCAAATTCTTGCTTCTTGTTTGTGCCTCAGCTCCTTTCTGTGAGTTCTCTGATATGCTTGAGCATTATCTCCTCAATATTTCATTTCAGTTACAATTATTAACTGGTAAATTATTCACAGGACAACTGGTATAAAATGTCACTAGTCAACTATCTTGAAAAACACCTTTCTGTAATAACTATTTTAAAAGTACAGCACAAGTACACATGTATGATCAATTGCCTATTCATTTTTTCTTTATAAATACTTGTACTAGTAAATTTCATATTCAATTATGACTGTTCTTCTTTTTCTCTAAAAAGTGTACACAAATTTTTACTAGATTTCAGAAACAATGCCCAGATTTTATTTTTTTCCACAGAAAACTCATTTCATTTTATTATATTTGCATGATATGCTTTCTGTATAAATATGTATGTTTATTTATTTCTAAATAATTGTATTTCAGGAACCAATTCATCAAAATAAGCAACCCTCTATAAGTACCTACACTGTGAAGAAAAGGCAGAAATTTTGGTATTTTAATCTTCCACTCTGAAGGTATTTTGTAATATTTTAGTTGGCCCTTTTCAAGTGAGTATAATTATTATCATTACTATAAAAATATTTGTGGAGAATATAAAAATATTTCTGGAGAATATATAATTTGAATTAATGTATTCAAGTAGGGAAAATTGATTATGCAAAGAAAAGAAAGTTTCATCATCTGAAATTAGAAAGTTAGAAATCTCAAGAACAATATACATACCCAGAGATCAAATTAGTACATTTCAAAATAACTGTGAAGATAATAATGATAATGGTGGCAAAAACAAGAAAGGGCTAGTGATTATTTTCTTCAAAATTGTTTCATAAAAGATTTCTTCTGCTTTGAAACAGAATAGCAAAATTTTTCATCCTGAGGATCATCAGCATATTTGAAAATGCTCTTAGGACTCTTGATTCTCTCTAAGATTGTTGAATTTGTGGTGTTCAATTTTATAATTTAATAAACACCAAAAAACATGATCTATACCACTGTGGTGCAACTGAAGATTGCTAACTTTTATGATCAATATTTCTATATTAACAATAATACATTTGTAAAATAAAAGCCAAATGACCTAGGGGTTTTTGCAAACTAAGACTTCCAGTAATTTAAACAGTACAAAGAATCAGGAGAACTGTGTTGTTACACAGTACATTCTATTGCAGACAGCAAACTTCGAAGAAAAAGTCATTATTATAGCCACATTTTCAATAGATATCTCCATATATTTGAATCACCTATTTGCACATTACTACCTGAAATATTCTCTTCAGAAGTTTTAATAAATATGCCAGGCGTATTTTTTTTGTTCTAACAATTATTGGATTACATGTTTATTCAATTTGAAATTCATTAAACAGCAGGGTTAATCTTATATTTAAGGGAATAAAGTGGCATTATAAATGAAATGATACACCTTTAAAGTGGCAAATGCTTATTAGTTGAGTGTTAGATAAATATGAGGTCTGATTATAATAAAACAAAGCCTTAATATTTTCGGGTGCATATTGTATAGCATAGTTTGTAAATCAGTGTACTCTACATAAGTAGTATTGAAGTAAAAGAGGAAAAAACATTAATCATAGAACAAAACCTGACACATCATATTTCTAATTTGAAAACAAAGTCAGGGATTTATTTCCAGCTCTATAACCAATCCATTATATTCCATTAAGATGGTTAATTGGATAGAATTTTACTGCTTTGGTTATTTTATTTGCGATTGATTTGTAAATTTGTCTCTAACTTATCATTGTTTAAGCACATAAACAAAAGGAATTTAAATACAGTCCTTTATTTGCACAAATAAAATAACAGTAAAGGAAAATGGAGGGATAAACTTATATTTTATTTTAAACAATTTATATATGATTTATATTTGAGAATGTTTCTTAATATGAATATTTCAATTGTTAACATGTCTTGCAGTTTACAAAATACTATCTATGCACTTTATTAGTCTCTCAAAATCAACTTGTAGGAGAATCTGGCTTTATATGTGTGCCTTTACTGAAATTGGTATGACCTTGAGCTGGACCAGTTTCCTCAGTTTACTCGCTGGTAATATGAAAATTATATGTGTTTACCTACATGTACAGGTTTATTTAATGATTTAAAAGGCTATTAAACAGGTACAAACACTATATTCAAGAAGAAAAATTGTGGCAAATAGGAAATACCAAGACTTACATACAGGTCCATTTTTACAGACTCTATAAGTTATCAAATGGGAAACATTACAAATGAAAAAGTAAAAATAAAAGGGAAAATAGCCTATCTTCCCATCAGGCTATTTTGTTTTCTAGTATTACCTTTGTGAACTTCCTGAAGCAGTATTGCTTTTTATCAGCGAATTGATGGGAGAGAAATGTAAGTAAGAAACACATTTCTGGAAGATTTACTCAGTTTAAATATTATTAAACTGATTCTGACTTTAGGGGGAAGGAAGGGAAAGTGCAGCACTCAGAAAAGATTGTCCTCCTCTAGTTTTCATTGAAAGTAGCGACTTCTCTCACTATTAGGAAATAGATCTGTCTGATATTTTGAATTCTAAATTATATGACCTTAAAGTATGTATCAAGCTACCATTGACCTTTTTCACAGAACTTGAAAAAACAATTTTAAACTTCATATGGAACCAAAAGAGAGCCCTCATAGCCAAGACATTCCTAAGAAAAAAGAACAAAGCTGTAGGTATCACACTACCTGACTTCAAACTATACTACAAGGCTACAGTAATCAAAACAGCATGGTACTGGTACCAAAACAGAGTTATAGACCAATGGAACAGAAGAGAGGCCTCCAAAGCAATGCCACACATCTACAATCATCTGATCTTTGACAAACCTGTCAAAAACAAGCAATGGGGAAAGGATTCCCTGTTTAATAAATGATGTTCGGAAAACTAGCTAGCCATATGCAGGAAGCTGACTCTGGACCCCTTCCTTATACCTTACACAAAAATTAACTCCAGATGGATTAAAGATTTAAACATAAGACCTAACACCATAAAAACCCTAGAAGAAAACCGAGGCAACACCGTTCAGGACATAGGCACAGGCAAGGACTTCCTGACCAAAACACCAAAAGCAATGGCAACAAAAACCAAAATAGACAAATGGGATCTAATTAAACTCCAGAGCTTCTGCACAGCAAAAGAAACAATAGTTAGAGTGAACCGGCAACCAACAGAATGGGAAAAAACTTTTGCAATCTACCTATCTGACAAAGGGCTAATATCCAGAATCTACAAAGAACTAACACAGTTTTACAAGGAAAAAAAAACTCATTCAAAAGTAGATGAAGGATATGAACATACACTTTTCAGAAGAAGACATATATGCAGCCAACAAACATTTGAAAAACTGCTCATCATTACTGGTCATTAGAGAAATGCAAATCAAAACCACGTTGAGATACCATCTCATGCCAGTTAGAATGGCCATCATTAAAATATCTGGAGACAACAGATGCTGGAGAGAATGTGGAGAAAAGGAATACTTTTACACTGTTGGTGGGAGTGTAAATTAGTTCAACCATTATGGAAGACTGTGTGGTGATTCCTCAAGGATCTAGAAATAGAAATTCCATTTGCCCCAGCAATCACATTAGTTGGTATATATCCAAAGGATTATAAATCCTTCTATTACATGCACATGTATGTTCGTTGCAACACTGTTTACAATAGCAAAGACCTGGAACCAACCCAAATGCCCATCAATGATAGACTGGACAAAGAAAATGTGGCACATATACACCACGGAATACTATGTAGCCATAAAATCAAGTTTTTGTCCTTTGAAGAGACATGGGTGAATCTGGAAACCATCATTCTCAGCATACTGAGACAAGAACAGAAAACCAAACACTATGTTTTCACTCATAGGCAGGTGATGAACAGTGAGAACATGCGGGCACAGGGAAGGGAACAGCATTCACTGGGCTAGGTGCAGGGGTGGGGAGGGATGAGGAGGGACAGCAGGAGGCGAGGAGGATGGGGAGGGGTAACACTGGGAGAAATGCCTGATGTAGGTGCCCAGGGGAAGTGGGGTGTGGAGACAGCAAACCACCACAGCATGTATGTACCTATGTAACAGTCCGGCAGGATGCAGGATATGCACATGTATCCCAGAGCCCAAAGTACCAAAACAAACAAACAAACAAAAACAACAACAACAAAAAAACATAAATATGGTACTTAACTAACATTAATTCATTTTTTAAAGAAAACATTTATTTTTTTATATTGTGATTGAGATTCCATATATTCCCAAAGTCTTTTTAAC
>CAUYQU010023762.1:0-28511 GCA_963574635.1 Cheracebus regulus
TGGAGAAATAGGAACACTCTTACACTGTTGGTGGGAGTGTAAATTAGTTCAACCATTGTGGAAGACAGTGTGGTGATTCCTCAAGGATCTAGAAATAGAAATTCCATTTGACCCAGCAATCCCATTACTGGGTATATACCCAAAGGACTGTAAATCTTTCAGTTACAAAGACACATGCACACACATATTCATTGCAGCATTGTTTACACTAGCAAAGACCTGGAACTAACCCAAATGACCATCAGTGATAGACTGTACAAAGAAAATGTGGCACATATACACCATGGAATACTATGCAGCCGTAAAAAACAATGAGTCTGTGTCCTTTGTAGGGACATGGATGAACCTGGAAACCATCATTCTCAGCAAACTGACACAAGAACAGAAAATCAAAACACCATATATTCTCACTGATAGGTGGGTGTTGAACAATGAGAACACCTGGACACAAAGAGGGGAGCATCACACACTGGGGTCCCTTAGGGGGCACTACAGGAGGGATAGTGGGAGGGAGGGTGTGGAAGGGATAACGAGGGGAGAAATGTCAGATATAGGTGATGGGGGCAAGGTGGCAGCAAATCACCTTACCTATGCAACAATCTTGCATGATCTGCACATGTACCCCAGAATCTAAAGTACAATTATAAAAAAAAAAGGAAAAAAAAGGAATAGATACTTAAGTCTTGATTCTTAGCCAGTTACTGAAATGAGTGAGCTAACATAGGGGAGGCACCTAAGGATAATCCTAGCGTATATGGTAAGCACTCAATAAATATTAGCTACTTTTATTGTTATTCAAAAAAATGGCCTAACTGTATGCTGTCTATAAGAAACTTGTTTCATCAGTAAAGACTCTTATGGACTGAAAATAAAGAGATAGCAAAAGATATTTCACAAAACAGAAACAAAAAGCAAGCAGGAGTAGCTATACTTAAGTCAGATAAAATCGACTTTAAGTCCAAAACAGTAATAAGAGACAGAGTCATTATATAATGATAAAGGGATCAATTCAGCAAGAAGATATAAGAATTCTAGATGTATAAGCATCCAACACCTGAATACTCAGATATATAAAGTAATTATTATGAGATATAAAGGAAAAAGATAACATTGTATTTAAAAGTTTATATTATATTAAAAAGTTAGGGACTTCAACACCCCATTTTAGCATTATACAGATCATCTAAACTGCAAATTAACAAAGAAACATAGAATTTAGACTGCACTTTAGACCAAATTTACCTAACAGACATCCATAGAACATTTATCCAGCAGCTGCAGAATACACATTCTTCTCATCAGCACATGGAACATTCTTCAGGATAAATCATATGTTAGACCACAAAATGTCGCAATAATTTTTTTTTAATGAAATCATACCAAGTATCTTCTGAGACCACAGTGGAATAAAACTGAACATTAATAACAAGATGAACTTTGGAAACTGCTCAAATACATGGAAATTATGCAATGGTCTCCTGAAAGACCACTGGGTCAATGAAGAAATTTAGGAGAAAATTTTAAAAAATTCTTGAAACAAATGAAGATAGAAACACAGCACACCATAAACCTGTGGGATATAGCAAAAGGAGTGCTACAAGAGAACTTTATGGCAACAAATGCTTACATAAAAAAAAGAAAGATTTCAAATAAACAATCTGATGATGCCCCTCAAGAGACTACAAAAGAAAGAACAAACCAAACCAAAAAGTAGAAGAAAGAAAGAAATAATAAAGATTAGAGCAGAACTATACAAAATAGAGACTATAAACTACAAAAGAACAACAAAATGAAAACTTGGTTATCTGAACAGATAGAATTGATAAATCACTAACTAGACTAAGCAATAAAAAAGAGAGAAGATACAAGTAAACATAATCAGAAATAGAAAAAGAAATTAAAAACAACAATAGAAATAAAAAAAGAACTGATACCATAGAAATTCAAAAGATCATCAGAGACTGTTATGAACAACTATACACTAACAAACTGGAATACCTGTGGGAAATGGATAAGTTCCTGGACACATAAACTCTGCCAATATTGAATCATAAATAAATAAATATAAAACCTGAACAGACCCATAAGGAGTAACACAATTGAATCAGTCATAAAAAGTCTCCGAAGAAGGATCACTTGAGCCCAGGAGTTTGAGGCTGTAGTGGGCTATGACCATACCACTGCACGTTGCCTGGGCAACAGAGTAAGAACCTGTCTCAAAAACAATATATATTTATAATGTATATTTTACCCTTTCTTCTAAGTAGTGGAACAAGACAAGGATGCACTCTGACCACTCTTATTAAACATGATGGTGGAAGCCCTAACTAGGAGCAATTAGACAAGAGAAAAAAGTAAAAGTCATCCAATATAAAAGATATCTATCTAACTATATATCTATCTGTCTATCTATCTATCCATCCATTCCAACAAAGAGAAGCCCAGGATGCAATGGCTTCACTGCTGAATTCTACAAAACACACAAGAAAGAACTAACATCAAGTCTCATCAAACTATTCAAAAAAATTGAAGAGGAGGGGATTTTCTCTAACTTACTCTATGAGACCAGCACTACTCTGACACCCAAACCAGACAAGAACACAACAACAAAAGAAAACTGTGGGCCAATATCTTTGTTGAACATAGATGTAAAAATTCTAAACAACATACAAGCAAATCAAATCCAACAACACATCAAAAAGACAATATGCTATGATCAAGTGAGATGTATTCTAGGGATGCAAAGATGGCTCAACATATGCAAATCAATAAACATGATATATTATATACACAGAGTGAGGTATAAAAACCACACAATTATCTCAATCATTGCAGAAAAAAACGATGAAATCCAGCATCATGATAAAAACTCTCAACAAACTAGGCAAGGAAGAAACATATGTCAAAATAATAAAGTCTATGTATGAAAAAAATCACAGCTAACACCATACTGAATGGTGAAAAGCTGAAAGCCTTTCCTCTAGGTACTGAAACAAGTCAAGGATGCCTACTTTGACCACTCTTATTCAACATGATAGTGGAAGCCCCAACCAGAGCAATTAGGCAATAGAAAAAAAAAAAATAGAGGCATCCTAATTGGAGAACAGAAAGTCAAATTGTCCCTCTTTGCAGATACGTGATCTCATATTTAGAAAAATCTAGACTCCACCAAAAAACTCTTAATCTGATAAACAAACTTAGTAAAATTACAGGACACAAAATCAACATACAAAAATCAGTGTTTTTATACATCAATAATGAAATAGCTGAAAAAAAAGTAGGCAATTCTGTTTACAATAACCACACAAAAAGTAAAATATAAATAAATCTAACTAAGGAGGTGAGAGAGTTCTAAAAGGAAAACTATGAAACACTGATGAAAGAAAATGAAGAAGACACAAACAGAAAGCGTCCCATGCTCATGAATCAGAATAATTAATATTATTAAAATGACCATACAACTCAAAGCAATCTACAGATTCAATGAAATCCCTATGAAAATATCAATTTTTTTTTCACAGAAATAGAAAAAAAACAACCCTACTATTCATATGGAACCAAAGTTTCCCAAATTGCCAAAGCAATCCTGAGCAAAGAAAACTAGAGCCATCACACTACCTAACTTCAAAATATTAATATATTACAGGGCTACTGTAACCAAAACAACATGGTATTGGTATAGAAACATACACATAGACCAATGTAACAAAACTGAGTCCCCTAAAATAAATGTATGTGTTTATAGCCAACTGATTTTTCACAAAGGAACCAAGAACATATATTGTTGAGCAGGCATACTCTTCAATAAATGGTGTTGAGGAAACTAAATTTCTATATTCAGAAGAATGAAACTAGATTCCTAGACAAAATGGAAGACCCAAAACTATAAAACTATTAAAAGACAATGTAGGGAAAACTCTTCTGGACATTGGTCTGGGCAAAGATTTTATGGCTGAGACCTCAAAAGCATAAGCAACAAAACAGAAATGGACAAACAGGGCTATATCAAATTAGAAAGCTTCTGTACAGCAAAAGAAACAATCAACAGGATGAAAAGACAACATGTTAAATGGGATAAAATATTTTCAAATGATTCATCTGGCAGTGGACAAATATCCGGAATACATAAGAAACTCAACTCAATTACAAATAAACCCCAATAATTTCATTAAAAGATGTACAAAGGACATGAATAGACATTTCTCAAAAGAAGACATAGAAGTGACCACAAGGATGTAAAAAATGCTCAATATCATTAATCATCAGAGTAATGCAAATCAAACCTCAATGAGATATTCTTTTATTCCAGTTAGAATAGCTATTATTTGAAAGAAAAAAAAAAAGCTGATGCTGGCAAAGATGTGGAGAAAAGAGAACTGTTATCCATTGCTGGTGAGAATGTAAAATAGTACAGCCATTATGAAAAACAGCATGAAAATTTCTCAAAAAACTAATAATAGAATTACCATACAATCCAGCAATCCCACCACTGGGTATTTATTCAAAGGAAAGAAAATCAGTACAACTGAGAGAAATCTGGACCCCCATGTTTATTATGGCCCTATTCACAATAGCAAAGATACGAAATCAACCTAAGTGTACCTCGTGATTTGAATGAATAAAGAAAATGTGGTATATATACCCAAAGGAATACTATTTGGCCATTAAAAACAGAATGAAATTCTCTCATTTACGGCAACATATGTGGAATTGGAGGTCATTATGTTAAGGAAAATAAACCAAACATAGAAGGACAAATATTACATGTTCTCACTCATATGTGGGAGCTAAAAAAAAAAAAAGATCTTATGGAGGTAGATAATAGAATGACAGTTACCAGAGGATAAGAAGGGTGTGTGCATGTGTGTGTGTGTGTGTATGTGTAGAAATGAAATGTTGTTGTTTAATGGGTACAAACATACAGACATACAGATAGATAGAAGAAATAAGTTCTGTCATTAGATAGCAGAGTAAGGTGACTACGGTTAATGACAATATATTGTGTATTTCAAAATAGCAAAAAGAGAGGGCTTAAAAAGTTCCTAACACTTATAAATAATAAGTACATTCAGGTACATCCCCTGAATACCCTGAGTTGATCATTAGACATTCTGTGCATGTATCAAAATACCACATGTAACCCCATAAAAATGTACAAATGTTATACATTGATAAAAAATTTAAAAAATAAATCTAAGCGTGCTTCTTTAACAAATAATAATATAAAGTATTTCATGGAGAAATTAAAGTGTAGAGCTTTTGTGTGCAATTGAAATTAAGTTGCTACAAGCTTAAAATCGATTGTTATGTCTTATGAAAGCCCTGCGGTAACTACAAAGAAAATACCTACAGAAGATATACCAAAAAATTAAAACATGTCACTACAAAGAAGTCAACAAAACACAAAGAAGGACAACAAGAAAAGAGGAAAGAAATACCTACAAAAAAAAGACAGAAATCAATTAAAAATTGGCTACAGTAACTCCTCTATCAATAATTACTTTAAATGTAAATGGATTAAACACTTCAATCAAAAGATATCGAATAGGGAATATATTTTTAAAAAACAGGATCCAACTGTACACTGTATACAAAATGCTGTCTTTAGAATTAAGGACACATATAGGCTGTAAGTTAAAGAATGGAAATGGATATTCCATGTAAATGGTAACCAAAAGAGAGCACAGGTGGCCATTCTCATATCAATGAAAATAGATATGAAGTCAAAACTGTTACAAGAGAAAAGGAAGGACATCATATTGTGATAAAAAAGTCAATTTACTTGGAAGATACATATAAATATAAATATATATGCAGCCAACATCGGAGCACCAAAATATGTAAAGCAAATATTGACAGAACTGAAAGGGGAAAATAGCCAGCAACAGAATAATAGTAAGAGTTTTCAATATTCTACTTTCAGTAATGGATAGAAAATCTAGATAGAAGATCAATAAAGAAGCAGAGGACTTGGACAACACTGTAGACTGAATGGACATAGTGGACATGTACAGAACATCCCACCCAAGAGCAGAAGAATACATGTTTTTCTTAAACCCACAGAACATTCTTCAAGATAGAACCCATGTTAGGTCACAAAACAAGTCTTAATAGTTTAAAAATGATTGAAATCACACCAAGTATCTTTTTCAACCACAATATAATAAAACTAGAAATCAATAACAGATGGAAAACAAATATTCACAAATATGTAGAAATTAAACAATACCTTCCTAAACACCCAATGGGACAAAGAGGAAGTGAAAGGGAAGTCAGAAAATATTGATACAAATGAAAAGAAGTAATATACCAAAACTTACTTGATACAGACAATGCAGTAGTAAGAGGGAAGTGATAAATACTTACATTTAATAAACAAAAAGAAAGATCCCAAATAAACGGCCTAAATGTACACCTCAAAGAACTGAAATAAAGAACAACAAACTAACCCTACAGTTAGCAGAATGAATGAAATTATATAGATTCGAACAGAAATAAAATAAAGGATAGAAAAACAATTGAAAAATCAGCCAAACTAAGAGTTTATTTTTGGAAAAGATCAATAAAATTGACAACTTTTTAACTAGATTAAAAAGATTCAAATAAATAAAATAAGAAATAAAAGAGGAGGCATTACAATTAATGCCAAATAAATAAGAAGAATTCTAAGAGACTACTATGAACAATTACATGCCAATACATTGGAAAACTTAGATTTTTCTGGTAAATAACACATAATGAAAGATCCTCTTTTTAAATTTTAAGTATGCACGCAACCGAAAAAGACTGAATAATGAAGAAAGAGAAAATCTAAACAGGTGTATAACTTGTAAGGAGATTAACCAGTAATCAAAAACTTCCCAACAGAGAAAAGTCCAGGACCAGATGGCTTCGCTGGTGAATTCTACCAAACATTTAAAGAATTGATGCCAATCCCTAAACTCTTTTAAAAAATTGGAAAGAAGTGAACATTTTCAAACGCATTATATGAGACCAGAGTTATCCAGAAATAAAAACTACAAGGAAAGAAAATTATGGGTTAAGATCCCTGATGAATATAAGTGCAAACATCCTTAACAAAATACTAACCAAATAAATCAAACAGCATATTAACAGAATTATACACCATGACCAAGTGGATTCATTTCTAGGATGCAAGAATGGTTGAACATACAGAAATTCATCAGTGTGATACAGCATATTAACAGAACAAAGAATAAGAATCACACAATTATCTAAATATATGCAGGAAAAGCATTTAAGAAAATTTGTCACCCTTTCATGACAAAAAACACGCAGCAAAGTAGGAAGAAAAGGAAATTACCTCAGTATAATAACGTCCGTATATATAAAGCCCATAACTAACACCATACTGTTAGCTATACATCATACATCAATGGTGAAAAACTGAAAGCTTTTCCTCTAAGATCAAGAAGAAGGCAAGGATGACCACATTCACCACTTCTATTCAGCATTGTATTGAAAGTCCTAGCCAGAGTAGTAGGCCAGGAAAAGAAATAACAGGCATCCAAATTGAGAAAGAAGAAGTAAAATTATCTCTGTTCACAGATGACATAATCTCATATGTAGAAAATCCTAAAGATTTCACAAAATCCTGTTAGAACTAATAAATGAATTCAGCAAAGTTACAGGATGCGAAATCAACACACAAAAATCAGTTACATTTCTATACACGAACAACAAACAATCCAAAAAAGAAATTAAGAAAACAATTTATTTGAAATAGCATCAAGATGAATTAAATACCTAGAAATAAATTTAACCAAAGACACAAAAGACTTGCACATTGAAAACTACAAAACATTGGGGGAAAGAAGTCAAAGATCACACAGATAAATAAACACAACCTATATTTTATGAATTGAAATAAATAATATTGTTAAAATATTCACCGTGCTACCTAAAGAAATCTAGATTCAATGCAATTTCTATAAAAATTCTAAGGGTATTTTAATAGAAATAGAAAAAAAGCAATTCTACATTTTATATGGAACCAAAAAGGACCACAAATTAATCTTTAGAAAGAACAAAAATGGAGGTGTTATACTGTTTGATTTCAAAATATAGCTGTAGTAATCAAAACACTGTGCTTCTTGCATAAAGACAGATATACAGACCAATAGAACAGAATAGAGAGCCCAGAAATTAACCATACAAAAAATAATTCATTGCTCTTTGCCAAGGGAGCCCAGAATAAACAGTGAGGAAGCATTAGTGTCTTCAACAAATACGGTATTGGAAAAGCTGGATATCCGTGTGTAAAAGAGATCGGATCCTAATCTTGCACCACACACAAAAATCAACTCAAAATGGATTAAAAAGTTAAACATAAGAATTAAAACTGTAAAACTCCTAGAAGAAAACATAAGGAAAAAGGTTCATGACATTGGTCTTGGCAATGATTTCTTGGACGTGACACCAAAAGCACAGGCAACTAAAACAAAAATAGACAAATAGAATTAATTAAACTAAGAGACTTCTGCATAGTGAAATAACCAACAGTGTGAAAAGGAAACCTACAAAATGGGAGAAAATATTTGCAAAATGTACATCTGATAAAAGATTAATGTCTGAAATATATGAGGAATTCCTACAACTCAATGGCAAAAAACCCACAAATAACCCAATGAAAACATGGGCAAAGGATGTGAATAGACATTTTTCCAAATAAGACATACAGATAGCCAACCAGGAATATGAAAAGATGCTCAACACATCACTAGTCATCAGAGAAACACAAATCAAAACCACAGGAAGATGTCACCTGACACTCGTTAGAATGGTCATTATCCAAAAACCAGAAAATAACGAGTGTCAGTGAACACGTGTAGGAGTTGGAACTCTCGAACACTGTTTATGTGAATGTAAAATGGTGCAGCTGCTACAGAAAACAGTATGGTGACTCTTCAAAAACTTAAAAATAATTACCTTATGAGTCATAATCCCCCTTCTGGGAATTTGTACAAAAGAACTGAAATCACCTTTTTGAAGAGATATTTGCACTGCCATGTTTACTGTGGCATTGTTCACAAGGGCCAAGAGGTGGAAATATCCTGAATGTTCAGTGGTGGATGAATGGATAAGGCAAATGTGGTATGTACACAGGAATACTACTTAGCTACAAAAATAAGCCTATCATATACTATGACATGGATGAATATTATGCTAGGACGTAACACTAAGTTAAATAAGCCAATCACAAAAGGATAAATATAGCATGATTCCATTTATATGGGGTTTCTAAAGTAACCAAACTCATAGAAACAGAAAACATAATGGTGGTTGCTGGAGGATAGGGGTTGGGGGAAAGAGGAAAGAGAGTTGTTTAATGGGTGTAGAGTTTCAATCATGCAAGATGTAAGGATTCAAGAGATCTGCTATGTCACCTTGTACTTGTAGTTGACTATACTGCATTGTATACTTGAAGTTTGTTAAGATAGCAGATCTACTTCTATGTGTTATTTACAATAATAATAATAACAGACAGTTGCTTCATTACCTTTCATCCATTTGTGACTATGATGAACAGAACCCCCCTTTCAACCTGTGGTAGATACGTAGTATAAGCAAAAAATGAAACCTTATTATTTTCAGTTACTGAAACTTTGGAAATGTTTGTTACCACACTATAAACAAGACTTTCCCAACTGATAAACATTTCTTGAATAAATGTTTATTTTTCCTGAAAATAACATTTCACTGAAAAAAAGTGCTTTGTTTTCTCAGTACCTACCAGAAATTAAACTCTTAAAACCTTCCATCAGAAATATAAATCTCTTCTGAATATTCTTTATTGATGACTCTATTAAATTCATCTTTTCTTTGAGACTTTCCAAGCAAGGAAGGCCCTCTAGCCTCCTGCACAACTGTCTTCCTGGAGATGCCCTTCACCTCTGTACTATGCAGCACAAATTCCCTGGTTTCTGCAACTCAAGTTGGCAAAGTCTTGCTTACTATTCCAACATTTATCCTCTCAGTTAGTGGATTACATTTCCTGCCATTCCCCACAGTAGGTTAGCTCTATATCTTATTTCTGGCCAATGAGATGCAAGCAGTAATGCTGTATGTGACCTTTGGGAGATTTCCTTAAAGAGATGAGGCTCACTCTTCTTTGCCCTTTCCTATACCAGGGTTTTTCAACTTTGGCACTACTCAATTCTTGGACCAGATAATTCTTTCTTGTGGGCATCTGTCCTGTGCATTATATTAATAATGTTCAGTAGTAGCTCCCACCTACTAGATGTCAGTAGAACCCTCTCCTCCAGTTGTGGCAATTGGTAGTGACTTCGGGTATTGCCAAGTACTCCCTAGTAGGCGAAATCACTCCTGCTGAGAACCATTGCTCTGTACCAGTGAATCTCAGACTTGAGTGTAAGTCAGAATCACAGGGAAATCTGTACATGCGTAGATGGCTGGATCTTCTTCCTCGTGTTCCTGATTTAGCAGGTTTGGGATAGGGCTTGGGAATTTGCAAGTTCCTAGGAGGTGCTGAAGTTGCTGGTCTGGGGACTGCACTGTGAGAACTGTGATCTATACTACTTTGCTTAACAGATAAACCTGTGGCTCCTACAAAATAAATGTAACAATAGTATTGAACATGGAAGTGTTGCAAACTATAGGCCATCAAGGTAAATCTTGAGAGTGGAGTTCAGAATTTTAGAAATCATGCTATTACATAAAATTGGAAGGCAGCACCAAAAACTGTGGTTTATGCATTAGATGAAGGTTTGGTTTACATTTGCTCTAAATGCAGTGATTTTTCTCAAACAATAGAGATGATCAAGATTAAAAGAATAATCTCAAAAGAAATGATAAAGATTATAGCAACGAATCTTATTAGTCTATAATGTGCATGCCCACCTGTCTTTATTTGATAGGTTTCCAATTGCTCTTGTCAAGCTTTCTGTGGTAAATTTTATATAAATTTCCAGAGGCTATGTAAAAAAAACCTATTATACATAACTGTTTTCACTTAGTGCCACATAATTTTTAATACCTTACCTAAATAATTTGTGTTGGAGCAGCAGAAAACTGGGGGGCATTAATGCTGTACACATTTCTGCAGATGGGAGAAAGATTAGTAAATGAAATCATTATGGCCTGAAACTTAATAGATGACTTGTATTTAATCTTCTAGGTTTACTAGACATGACAGAAGTCTGCAGAGGCATTTTTAGATAATCACTTTTTAGCACTAATCAGGGCCTGCCCTGCATGTCTGGTGCCAATGTTTAATTGTAGCCAAGAGAATCTGAGAAATGAAAGAATCTCTCCCCATACCAGCAAGCTACAAACAAAATCAATAGCCCTGTGGTGGCAACATTATTTTATTGTTGTCTCCTTAATCTCTTCTACTCTTTTGCAATTACTTTTATTACTACTGCTCATTTAATGAGACCATGGAGTTTGGTGCCAGATGGTGCCATTAGTTAAATCTGGAAGACTCTAATGGAATTGAGTTCAAAGCAGGTTAAAAGTAACAGAATTACAAATTTTAATGGTCATCATCTCATAACACATCGCTCTGTGTACCTGTTACATACCAGAAATTAGTGCCAGCTTCAAACAGAAAGACTTGGATTAAAGTTCAGAGAGACTAAGCATGCTCATTCACTCACTCACTCATTCAACAAATATTTAATCATATTCCTATCTGGGTGCTTCAGGATACCATAAATAAGGCAGTCATGGTTTCTGCCTCATGGAGCTTAGAGTCTACCAGAGGAGAATGACAACATCAGGCAAACTAGCAAGATCATTATCCATTTGTGGTAAGTGGTAGGAATGGGGGAAGCAGGGAACTGGCATGGACTGGTACAGGATAGAGTGGTTTAGGTCAGGGCTTGATCAAGGGAAGCTCTCTGAGGAGGTACTCTTTAAGCTGAGACTTGAGTGGTAGAGAGAAGCTGATCTAGGGGCATGCAAGAGGAATGTCATTATTGTTTGATGCAGTGAATAGCATGCAGAAAGGCCTTTGGATGGAAGTCATTTGGTGTCCCTAAGGAACTCAAGGACACCTAGTGAGGAAGGGAGGATGGCTGGAGATGAGGCTGGAGCATGGCCAGAAACTGCTGGACCCAGAGTTGTGCATGAGTGAGATGAATGAGCATTTAGAATCTGAGATTACCCAGGGATTTTAAATATGCCTTTGTGTCAAAGTGCTGATGAGTAAGACTTATCACAGGAATGTCTTTTGGGTCAGAGCAGTAAATACTCATGAGAGCATCATGACCTGGTCAGTATGTAAAGTCATCACAAGCATACTTTTGTCCCTTGGTGAAGAGGGCAGACAAAACTGAGGCAATACTTTGATTCATAAAGTTGCCTTATATATTAGTAGCAGTAATTTAAACTTTGCATCACTGCCTTCCTGGAGGGTGCATCTATTATGTTTAGGTCTCCTCATCCTCCTGGTTGGTAGCAGTGCCTGGCCTGCTTTTAAAGAACATCCCTGCTCGCCACTACATCCCTTGGAACATGACTGCAGTCCCCTTCCCAGTGTTGCCTTTTCTGGTCTTTTGCCCTGGGCTGAGGGTCTTTCTCTCCTGTTGAATGAGTTTGCATCCATCAAGGTCAAGGTCAAAGAGACACATGATCTCCTGGGCACTGAGCTTGAGAGAAGAACGCAAACCACCAATGTTTCCACCATCTCCAGGAAGTCTTTCTTCAGCTTCTCTCTGAATTCCTCCAGGAATTCGTACTTCCTGTGTTGGCATACACATTTGCATTGTTTATGAAGGATGGGTTGGATTATCAGTTCATTTCAGATATTCTCTGCACCTGTTGCCTTATACATAGCAGATACTAAAAGTATTTATTGAATTGAATTCTTACTAGTGGTTACCATTTGTTGAGCAATTAACTGCCAAGCATTCTTCTGAGAGCTTGTTATTTAATTCGTATGTGATGACTAATTTTATGTGTCAACTTGGCTAGGCCACGGTACTCAGATATTTTGTCAAACAACATTCTAGATGTTTCTGGGAAGGTATTTTTTAAAGTGAGATAAACATTTAAGTGAACAGACTTTGTGTAAAGTAGATTACCCTCCATTATGTGGGTGGGCCTCATCCAATCAGTCAAAGCCCTGAATAGAAAAAGACTGACTTCCCCGGAGCAGGAAGACATTCTGCCAGTCAATTGCCTTTGGCTGAAACAGCAAACCTTCACGAGGGCTCCAGCCTCCCAGCTTACACCACACACTTTGGACTTGTCACCTTCCACAATTGTGTGAGCCAACTCCTCAAAATCTCTTTTTCTCTCTCCCTCTACCTTTTGGTTCTCCTTTCTGGAGAACTCTGACTAATAACACAACTGACACTAATCATTTAAGCCCATTTTATAGATGAGAAAAGTGAGGTTCAGAAGTGTTGAGTACCATGCCCAAGGGTATACACCTGGTACATGGTAGAGGCAAGATCCCAGCCCAGGTCTTTCTGAGCCATAACAGCTTCTTAAGCACTTTGATTCACAAATAAGAACACGTACAACACAAACTGTACTTCCGATAAAGTAGCTCTCCTTTTTAATGATTCAAAAGCTACCTTGGGATCTCAGTGCATGGGAATCATTAATATGTAAATACCATATTACCCAGGTGACATGCAAAAGTGTCCAGTAGCACAGAAGGTCGGTTAACAGGATGGTGTGTCCCAGCTTTTTACTGCACATGTCCTTGCTTGGAATATTTAGAACCCCTATAAAAATTATCTTCTCCAAAGTAATAATTTCCAAGAAGATCTGAAATACCCACACTATTTTTATAAGCAGTCAACTGCAAGATCTTTAGAACCATGAGGGGAACTCAATGCACAACAATTTAAGATTAGCCATTTTGTTGAACATAAGATTATATCCCCTCTCCCAAAAGAATGAAATTAAAATAGAGGAAAAAAAACAACACACGTGGAATCCTGAGCCTCTTGATGCCTTTTGCCTTGGGCTAAAGTTCCCTGGTGAGGTGTAAACTTCAAAAGTGTCCTCAAACTGGAACCATTCCACAGGAAAAGTCAGCAGAAAATATTGACCCCAGGATCAATTGTTTCTGTTTAAGTTACAGATTGCTGCAGTCAAAATAAGCAGATAAAGACAGCTCCTCTTAGGAAGAATTGTCATCCCCAAACACATAGAGAGACATTCTCTCTGTCTCTCAATTAAAATCATTATTTCTAGAATGGAGAAGAAGATGATGAAGACATTGATTATGTTTGCTCTTGGAATGAACTACTGGTCTTGCTCAGGTAAGGTGTTCACCAACCTGGCCACCCGCTCTGGATGATGCAAAGCCACGCTGGCACCTGTGTCTTGTCTCACCTTGCCCCATGTGCTTGTGTGCCCAGGTTTCCCCGTGTATGACTACGATCCATCCTCCTTAAGGGACGCCCTCAGTGCCTCTGTGGCAAAAGTGAATTCCCAGTCCTTGAGTCCGTATCTGTTTCGGGCATTCAGAAGCTCATTAAAAAGAGTAAGTGCACAATGAAGTCTTCTCTGCTCCTTACAATGCTGTCTGCCTTTTGTCAGTTCATTGGATATACTTTTAAGAAATTTTCTCCAGTTTAAAAATGAAAGTAGTTAGTCATCTCTTTCAGACTGTCTCTTTTCTTTGACAGAGAAAGGATTTAATTACAGTTTTCGTCATGAGGCTTTTCAAGCCACTTTGGATGACCGATTCTTCTGCTGTGTTCTTCTAACTTTGCCTTCTGTTTCCCTGAATCTTGCTTTTGTACTTGAAGTCCTCGTGGTTCTTTTTGAGGGGTTTTATTAAGAACTTCTCACTTACTGAAGTGAATCTCCTTTCAAATTCAGCAGTTCTGCTCCTAATACTTACGGAAAATAATCTGGCTTTTGGGCCAAAGAAGTTCACTTTCCTGTGTCAATTTGGTAATAGTCTGTTTCCTCTTGGCCTTGGGAGCTAGAGAAAGAGTAATCACGTGGGGTTCCAGTGACTAAGTCTGTGATATGCAAGGAAATAAATCTAAAAATATCCTTCAAAGGAAATGAGAAACATAAGCTAGAAGTCACCTCCCTTCTTCCTGTTCCTCAGGTAATTTCACTGCCTTGTTATCATCTTAATGGGGCTCATTAGGAGGCAGGAATGGATGCATTTTCAAGCAAATTTAGGTTAAGGTGGGAGGCAGGGAGGTTCTATAAAGTTGCATGTCGTAGGAATGAAAGTTCTGTGCAGCCAGGCAGCATGAGAATGAGAATGAAGACACGACCGAAGGTCCAGGCAGCAGAGGCCAGATGGGCATTGCTTTTTTTCTGCCTGCCTTCTCCCTTCTCCCATTCCTCCTGGATTCACTCTTAGCTTATTCCCTCTGCTGCTATGTAGAGCACTTGGCTCATGGTTTCCTAGTTTTAGCCTCCAAATGCAACATATTCAGCTTGATCTTCTTCAGAACCTGACTCCCAGTTACTCTTTTCCAAATTTCAAGGAAACGAATCAAATGGTCCCAGTTTTCTTTTCTAGTTTGGTTATAGCTCCTAAAAACCATGTGCTATGCTTTTGTTAGGTGCCATCCCAGGATCACAGTCAGAGTGAGGTCACTTGATCTGGTTGTTGTGGTGTGGAGGCACTGGTCAGCTGCCACACCAAAGATTGAGCTGCTTCTGGATCAGAACACAGAAGCCCCTTCCTTGCTTTTATTGTTTTTCAAATGCCAGTTTCCATGGGCGTTTAATGAAAACTACTTGTGGTGGTGTGGAATCGAGGTCTTGTTGCCAACCTTGCAGATGAACAGTTTAAATTTACTTTTGATTCAGCTATTGCTCACTACAGAAGAGAGTTAGTAGTTTATTAGATGAATGTGAGCATGAGGACAGATCCCAAGAGAACCAACTACTGATACCATGGAAATCTGGCTGGTGGGGATGAGCTATTGTGAGGCACAGCCACCAGAGCATGTTCTGGCTCATGTGACATCTTTGAATAGTCACCCAGACTTGAACCCAGCCACACATGCACCTAAAAATAGATATACGTGATGTATGTGACTCTTGATGGGCACATGAAGAAGGTTGCCTCTCCACCTCAAGTACACTGCTTCTTTACCTGGAGGTCTGTCTATTCTTGCCTCTCCTAGCCTTTTCTGATTATTCAAATGCATTGGCCAAGCTACAGTGACCATGCCCTCTTGTTGAGAACTCTATTTCTTCTCCCACTGGAAGGGATAGTCTCTTCCTTTGATCTCTCCTGGTGATACATATATTTTTTTATTGGGAGTGTTTCATATTTTGATTTATGATGTGTGTATTAACCATGTCTTCTACACACACCCTATAGATGGCTCCAAATATACCAATTCTCTCAACCCTAGCAGACATAAGGGAAAGCCCTCAGGAGAGAGGTGAGTGAATAGATCACTAACAGTGGGGTTACAAGCAATTCACGAAAGAGGAAATACAAAAGACTAAGAAGGATTTGGAAAAGCATTCAACCTCTCTAATAGAAAGAAAAAATGCAGAATTAAAATAGCAATGTGAAAAAGAAGAATAACAAGGTAAAAGAATAACAAGGGGAAAAAGAAATCACAACTACTGCTTGAGAGTTTGTAATTTTCTAAAATTGCCTTTGAAAAGCTAGTTGGAGATGTGTGTGAAGCATATTTACAAGAACGTTAAACATTAAAATTAGTAAATACTTAAACCTTTCAATTGCATAGTTTCACTTCTAAGAATATGTTCAAAGCAAAATACTCATGATGTGGTTTAGTCATGAGTATTTTGGGGTACAGTTCAATGTACCCCAAATGGTTGTAGGGAAAAGGGTTGGGCCCTTCTACTTTGTCCCCAGGTTTGCTTATTAAGCCCAGTGATTCTCGACTCAGACTGCACATCATCATCGCATGAGAGCTTTAAATATTTCTGATGTCCAGGAGGAATGATCGACTCCTTAAATCCCAGTCTCTGAGGGTGGGGCTCATATTCTTAAATGTTCTCCTGCTCATTCTGATGTGCAGTTTGGGTGAAGAACCACTGGGTATTACCAACAGACCTGGATCAAATATTCTTGTAATTGATTTCAAGTTGTTCACCTCTTGGGCTCCAAATCTGAAAAAGGATAAGAAAGGAAAAAAACCACATGACTTTAGCACTGATGGTTTTCTTGCCCCAACCTTGACATTAGGCTCACTTGGACTGTTCCCTCAGTGGATACAAGCAGAGAAAGAGAAGGTGAGCACTGGCTCTGTGCTGGGCAGTAGGAAGCAAAGCGGACAAGTCAGGCTGTAGTTTCACAGGGAGCAATTTCTATCAGGAAGAGGGAAGGGAGATGGGGAGGGAGAGAAAGGGGAAGATAGGGGAAGAAGAAGAGGACACAGTTAAGTAAAACAAATTCATTTCCAATAGTGGAGAGTACTGTAGCAGAGGGTAAGCAGGTTGATATGATGCACCCAGCCTCGGGCAGCAGTCAGATGGGGCAAAAATCTCTACTGAGGCTGCATCTTTGAGTTAAGACTCACTCGAGTTATAAGAAGTTCCCACCATAGAAAGACCTTTTGAGGAAATATTGGGGTGAGCTGGCAGAGCCAGTGGGAGGGCCCTGAAGGACAAAAGGGCTCAAGAGGGAGGCTGACTAGATCCAGGTGAGCCTGGGAGAGAAAGGTGGGAGTGGAGAGAGGTCAGAGAGGTGGGCGTAAGTGGGACATGCCTAGGTCGTGATTTTGAGGAGTTTGAGGTCTGTTTTTATTGTCGTTTTTTTTTGTTTTTGAGATGGAATTTTGCTTTTATTGCCCAGGGTGGAGTGCAATGGTGTGATCTCGACTCACAGCACAGTGCAACCCTGCCTCCCAGGTTCAAGTGATTCTCCTCCCTCAGCCTCCCGAGTAGCTGAGATTACAGGCATGTGCCACCACGCCCAACTAATTTTGTATTTTTAGTAGAGATGGGATTTCTCCATGTTGGTCAGGCTGGTTTTGAACTCCCAACTTCAGGTGATCCACCCACCTCGGCCTCCCAAAGTGCTGGGATTACAGATGTGAGCCACTGCTCCTGGCCTGGGGTCAGTTTTAAGGGCAATGGGTAGCCCCTGGGGACATTTGCATTTGCAAAACATCTCTGTTTAGTTTGGGCCATGAACACATAACAAAATGGACTAGGTGGCATATAATTTATTGTTTATGCAATTTATTTCTCAGAGTTCAGGAGGCTGAGATCCGAGATCAGGGTGCCAGCATCCCATTCTGGTCCGGTTCTGGTGAGGCCTCTCTTCTGGGCTGCAGGTGCTGATTTCCTGTTGTATCCTCACATGGCAGAAAGACAGCTAGCTAACTCTCTGGTCTCTTCTTTTAAGGATGCTAATCCCACTTATGAGAGCTCTACCTTCAAGACCGAATAACCTCCCAAAGGCTCAACTTCCAAATACCACATCAGGGATTAGAGTTTCATCATAGGGATTGGGGCCGGGGACAAACAGTCCATTGCAATCTCTCTAGCTGCCACGTGGAGTGGGGTGTGGGGCGGGAAGCTGAGCATGGTCAGATGCTGGTGTGGGGTCTTAAGTCAGGGCAGGGAGGATGGGGGGAGTAGGTAGATTTGAGGCACATTTGGAGGCAAAACCATGGAGGTTTGGGGTCCCTGAGGTCTCCGTGCCTTTTTTGTATGTGTTCATTTTACCTTTCAACTTCTTTGTATTTTTTGTTTTTTGGTTTTCCAAATTATTCTCAGCTAGCCATTTCTGATCTTTACTTTTTGTCCATTAATAAGGGATTCATTTGAAAAACGCAAGTGATCAGTGACACTCTATTAGTGAGAGTTCTCCAGAAAAACAGAACCAATTTGACATGTATACATGTATAAATGCATGCATATGAGTACAAGACAGAGAGAGAGATTTATTATAAAGAATTGCCTCATGCAATTTCAGAGGGTGGCAAGTCCAAAAGGAAAAAAAAATCTGATGAGTTCGGCCAGCAGGCTGGAGATTCAGGGACAATTTATAGTTTGAATACAAAGGCAGTCTGCTGGTAGAATTCCTTTCTGATGGGAAGATTTCTGTCTTTATTCCATTAAGGCCTTCAACTGATTTGATGCACCCACCGATATAGTGGAGGGTCATCTGCTTTACTCAGAGTCCACCGATTTAAATATTAATCTCATTCAAAGAATAGCTTCACAGAAACATTCAGAATAATGTTGACCACATATCTAGACACCATGGTTCAGTCAACTTGAGACATAAAATTAACCATTACAGTTGTCAAATGGAATTGCTATGGGTCTTTTATTTTTATATATTTTTATTTCTTTTAAAAATAAAAACTAAAATATAGGCATTAGAAAAAGTCAGAAAATGCAAGAAAGAGAAAATGAAACAGAACATTCATTATTTATTTATCTGAGAAACACTCACTATAAACCCATGAGAGGATATCCTTTTGGAGTTTTTTCTCCATATGAAGGTATAAAATATATTTTTAAAGAAAAATAGGACCATACTGCAACATTGATTGTAAATTACCATAACATCTATCAGCAGTAATGCTGGGTTTTAAATTTTCTCCAGTCAATGTTTTATTATGGAGCATTTAGGCTGTCCCATATTTTTTGAATAAAACAGAATAGAAATTTACTGGCAGAAAGTGAGTTCAAATGAAACAGCAAAAATGTTAGATGTTTCTCCCTATTCTTGTAAGAACCCTTAAAGATGCAAAAGAGTTTGCAAAATCACCTCATAACTCAATAGAATGATCTGTACCGCCCCCAAAAAACCTCACATTTTCATCTTTTCAGTGAAGCTTTTGTGTTGCCAGTTTGCTTTCATGAGATTGCGTTAAGGTGAATTGCTGAAGCATGCTCTGCAGTGGAGGGTACCACACAATGGACTTCAGTTGATGGGAGAGGTTTTCATTTTTCAATGAGATTCAGATTTAACATCCAATATATTAAAATTATAAATATATGAGGTAGTAATTGATGGTAAGGTTAAGTTTTTATTTCTACTTGTTTTCAGAAAATTCTACTTTTATCAGCACTCATTATGCATCCTGTGTCAGGAGACATAAAGATCCCCCTCCTAAGCTTGGAGTGTGCCACTTTTTTACAAAACAAAATGTTCTGCATGTGCCTATTATCCCCTATTTGTAAGTAGTTCCCGCTCTCACAGAAAGAGTGCTGCCCACCTCTCTCTCCTCCAGGGCAGTAGGTTCAATGTGTTGCTGACTTCAATTTGCTGCCAGGTGGGTTCAGAAACTAAGAGGGAAGAAGCTACTTGGATCCTGGGCATGTTAGGTGATGGACTATGGTGGGCTCCCCACTGGCTTCCTGCTGCCCATTTGTTCCAGCCCCAATCTGTTTACCTTGCAGCAGCCACGGTGATTGAGGTGCAGCTCTTAAAACCCTCCGATAGCATCTTGCTGCAGTGAGAATGAAATCTAAACTCCTTCCTATGGGCTCCAAGACCATACCTTGTCTGATGCTCCCCATCTCTCCAGAGTTACAGTGTACGGTTCCCACCTTGGTCAGGTTGCTCCAGCCACAAGAGTCAGACTTCTCTCTGCCCCAGGACATTGGCTCTGCTTTTTCTTCCGATCCTCCAAGGCTCTGTTTAAATTTGCCTTCTTTGGGAGGATTTTTCTGACATTTTCTCTAAAGCAGCTGCTTCCTTCCCTTACCCCCATTGTCTTGTTTTTCTTGATAGTCCCATAACTATCTGGGATGATGATCTTGTATTGTTTTCTTTGATGCATCTACTGTGTGGCACCTTCTCTGGAATTTAAGCCACATGGCATCTTCCCCACTCTGCCTCTGGTGCTGAACACAGAGTGAGCACTCAGTAAGTCACTGGACTTCATGACATCAGAACTCCCCAGATTTGTCAAGAAGTTTAGACAACTTTTCTTTGTGGAAAGGAGTATAAAATCATTTAAACTCATTCACAGATTAAAACTGCTCAAGCAGGAAGCTAGGGCTGGAGAAGAGTCTGTACTGCATAGATGCATTTGTTGCTTAATTATTTATTTCAGGAATTATTAAGAAATTATGGAGCACTCTTTTAGGAAAATGACACTTAGAAATAGTACAGTTGATTCTTGTTATTTGTAGTAGTTACATTGTATAAAATCACCATGAACACTGAATTAATAAACATGGAATTATTGCTCCTACAGGAAATAAAAGGTTTGGTTCCTGTGAGCCTCAGGTCACAACATTTTTGTCAAACCATCAATGGGTTTTGTGTGTGTGTGTGTGTGTGTCTGAGTTCCTGCTTAAAGCTGCTTAATTTAATATATGTTGTTGATTCATTAACATTGAACACATGGTCATCTGCACTGTGACTCCTGCCTAAACAAAGCTTACTTTAGTCACATATTTTCCATGTCAGGGGCATCACAGCCTTGTGCTTGGGAACTCTAGTGGGTTCTTCCACACCGGGCTTGGAGGCCATCTTAAACACTAAAGTTACCAACAAAAAGCACACACACACACACATACACACACAAGCCACTGTAATAGACCATACAAAAGCACACTTGTTTTCAGTATGAGAGCTGAAACAAGAAGGCAGAATGACTCCTTGGTCTGCTTCTGTTGATAACATGCATGTTGCGTGACTCAAGATTTTGTCATTCTGCACTTGTCCATAGATGGTTGCCAAAGTAAGTGCTACTACTATTGATTTTGGGGTTACAAATAAGTTTTAGTGAGTAGGTGAGTTCACCAGTATGGAATCAACAAATAGTGAGGATCAGTTGTCACTGTTAAAGTGTTAGAACACCTACATTCTGATTTCATTTTTGTCACTAAACTATTGTACAACTTTGGTAAGTCACTTTTCCTCTCTGGTCTGCAGAAGGAAGGCATGGAAGTCGATGATTGCTAGGATAATTTATTGCTTTCATGGTGGACGATTCTGTAATTTTTTTCTCATGGGGCAGAAAGAATGGTTTATAGCATAATAAACTTCAGAAATGCATTGATCACACTCTGATACTTTGTTTTTGTGAAGGTTGAGGTCCTGGATGAGAACGACTTGGTCATGAATTTAGAGTTCAGCATCCGGGAGACTACATGCAGGAGGGATTCTGGAGAAGATCCCTCTATGTGTGCCTTCCAGAGGGACTACTATGTGGTAAGTATGGTGGAAGGAGACCAGACCCAGAAACTAACAAAAGGAAGAGACTCACTTCTATGACCTGGAGTCATACAAAGAACTTGGCCCTTGCCTGGCTGGCATTTGGCCACACCACTAACTGTGTGGACACATTATCCCCTGGTGGGAGAAGTGTCACACAGTGGCTGAGCATTGAGCTGTGGAGTCTGAGATCCTGAGTGATCCTGAGAAATTACTTAATCCCTGGTGCCTCAGTTTCCTGCTCTTTAACATGAGGGTGAATTTGTATCAGGTAAAGTGAATGCAAAGAAGCCAACAGCAAACACAAATCCCAGACATACTTAAAGTTCTCTTACAAAGGAACGTGAAACACTGACTGTGTTCCTGACACGTCATATTCTTTTGCAGTTGACTGTTGAATAGCATCTGTCTTCCCTACTATTTCAGGCTCAGTGAGATCAGGAACATGGCATGTTCATTTTTGTGTCTCTCATGACCAGAACAGGTACTGTTCAACGGTGAGCAGGCCCAGGCAAACCTAACACCAAAGGCCAAGGGAGCTGAGAGGCTGAAGAAAGAGGCTGCCAAATCCAGTTTCTCAGGAAACAACCAAACCAAACAAACAAGAACAATTCATAGGGACTTACAAACAGAACCCATGTCTTGGGTGGAGGTGAGATGGTGGATCCCCATGCCATTACCTCTCAGACCCAGGGTTTATGTACTGTAGGGAATTTGATGTAAAGCCAGGATTTACAGTATGTATGTGAAAGTGGAACTCAGAGGGATTCCCAGAAATGGGTTAATGAGTAGTCAACATGGTGGATTGGCATCCAAGGTGGGATACCTTTGGTCTCCACAGACACTTAATCAACACCCATGAGCATTAATCCCATCTGAACAGGGCAATGCCTGCAGTCCAAAATTTGCTTTCCAAAGTGATTGCAATCTGAGGTTCAAGCTTGTAGGTTTTATTATTTAAAAGAGGATTGTTTGATTTGTTATTCGTTTCATGAAACTATTCACTGTGACTCTGTTTTACACAGGACTCATACCAAAGTGTCACAAGCATCTATTTCTAATGAAATCTGAGGGCAAAGGAGAAGAGAGTCAAGTCCTGTGGAGTTCTTCATCATTTCTTTTTGTCTGAATGAGAATTGACTTAGGGCAGCCCACTCAGCACTCATGGGGGAAATGTTTGCTTTTCCTAGAGACTTGTAATGGGTCAAACACCAAAGAGATATTTAAATATTCCATTTGTTTCTGCTTCAGTCTTGAGGAATTTTCATTTTGGAAAAACAAAATGCCTCTGTGAAGTTTTTCTTTCTTCATCATTTCATCAAACCTGACAGTATTGCTTGATTTACTGGATGGAGGCTAACCTTTTCCACGAGCAGCTGAAGAGATAACCCACTGCTTTGTCTTTTCCAGCCCACAGCTGTTTGCAGAAGCATCGTAAAGGTATCTGGCCAGCAGGTGCAGGGCGTGCGTGCTCGCTGCAGCTGGTCCTCTTCCACATCTGAGTCTCACAGCAGTGAAGAGGTATGACTGGGACCCTGTCTATTCCCAGACCGCATCTCTTAGGGTCTGTGTGGGTTTGTGAAAAGCAGAGTGGTTTGCTGGGTGGCTGAATCATCACCCAGGCTTGGGGACGCAGAACTCTGCTGACTTCGTGGGATTCTCTCTTGGACACCTACAGCCTCATTGTCCACATGCCCTACTTCTCCCAGACTATTCTTTTGCTCTTATACTTTCTCTCTCTCTGTCACACACACACACACTCTCTCTCTCTCCCTCTCTCTCTCCCTCTCTCTCTCCCTCTCTCTCTCTCCTCTCTCTCTCTCTCTCCCTTTCTCACTCGATTTCCCTGGGATTTGGGAAATGGCCTTAAAGTAGCAATGAGCAAACCTTTGAAGTTTCAGATCTAAGTATGTGGCTCCCTGACACTGTGGTTTAGTGCAATCAAGAAGGACATATTTGTAGGACCAGTGTTCAAAACTATGTCCCAGCTCTGCAGTCCAAGTCAGGATATTTGACTTTCATTTAATACTCATGATCTACAGCTTCTTCATCTGTTAAATGCCAGCAATAATAAAGACCACCTGATAGGTTGTTGAGAGAATGTGGTAAGTTGATGGTCATGAAGGGTCTGGCCTGGCACTGGGATGCTCAGTGGGTGGCAGGAAGCTTATTTTTCCTCAACTACATTAAAAGTGATTTGCAATAATACTGTAAGATTAATAATATATACAGTTTTGCCTTGAAATTATATTATATATTTGTCTGATTATTGTCTGCTTTCCTTACTAGACTGCATGTCTCATGAGGGCAGGGAATGTTTATTTTTGTCAGCCTAGGACAATGTTTGATGCAGCACAATGTTTGACACAGCTCACTAAATACTTGCATAAATGCAAGAAAATTGGGGAAGAAATGGACAAGAATATGATGTAAAGAGGCCATCTCTTCACTCTTAACTAGGGATAAAAATGTGACATATTATTTGTTCCTTTGTAATAGGATAATATTATCAACAGATTTTTAAAAATGTTTCCAACATTATATGGATGATTCTGTCAAACATATCTTTCTTTCCATTTTATATTTTTGTTCAGTTTTTCAAGTTTTAACTCTGTACTAAAAATTACATGAAAATATTACAATATTTCTACTTTAAGAATTACATGTAAAAGTTAATTTTTCCACATAATTAACATACTCACACCTTAACTATTTTGTTTGGAAGTACCTTTTAGAATTAGAAAGTAATGAAACTAATGACTGAGACATTCCTGTCACAGAGGATGGCCTTATTGGTACAAAGAGAGCTTCACACAGTTTATTAGGACTTTCTCCACAAAATGTTCAGTTGAGCATGGCCTTATTGATTAATCCCGTTCACACTGGCAACTTTTGAGGGTCAACTGTCTGGTGATCTCTGAACTTGTCCAGGAGCCATAGTCGAAGAATCTTTTCTTAGTGCTGTTGCGAGTGTCAAGGGCCTGCTTCCCTACACCCTATTGAAATATTTAGGAAGTTGAATACATTCTGCTGTAACACACTCATACACCATGGCCCAGCCAACACAGAAATGACAAGGACCAAACTTATTACTTTACAAGTTGTTAGTCTTGATTTGTGGTTTATATCAGAAAAAAGACAGTGGGGAAGAAGGCAAGCACAGTCCTAGCCTTTGTGGAGTTTATAGACACATCTACGGGAAATGTACCCACTAGGCAGGAATTATCCTGACTGCCAGGCAGACATTGGGGACCACATAGTGAGAGGAATGCATGTCACATGGGGAGCAGACAGCATCCTTCAGGAACTGACCTTCCAGCCAAGAACTGGAAGGTGGGTGGAAGTCAGAACAGAGCAGGCAGAGGGTGGAGGGGGAAGGGTATTTCAAGTTTACGGGAAATCATGTGGGGTACCCTGAATTGCCATAAAAGCTGATGGGTTGAAATGGACAGAACTCCATTATAACAGGAATGAGAAAAATATGGGGGTGCTGGGTGCAGTGGCTCACGCCTGTAATCTCAGCACTTTGGAAGTCCGAGGTGGGTGGATCATGAGGTCAAGAGATCGAGACCATCCTGGCAAACATGGTGAAACCCTGACTCAACTAAAAATACAAAAATTAGCTGGGCGCGGTGGCATGCCTCTAGTCCCAGCTACTCGGGAGGCTGAGGCAGGAGAATGGCTTGAACCCAGGCAGTCAAGGTTGCGGTGAGCCGAGATCAGGCCACTGCACTCCAGCCTGGCAACAGAGTGAGACTCCGACTCAAACAAACAAATTGTTTTAACAAAAAACAAAAAAACATGGGGAGAGAGGCACAAAGCGGAGCCAGAGGAGCATGAGCAATCAAGATGGACTTCGAGGGTCTTGTTGAGGATGCCTGGCTTTATCCTAACGACACAAGGGCTATGAAAGGGGTTTAAGTACGTGTATGTTGGGAGTAGAGGATGGTGACAGAATCAGATGATGGATAGATTGGAATTAGGTAAGAATACATATGGAGTAAATATGAAATAAATAAGAGGTGAGAGAGAATGATAACTGGGTCTAGGGATTAGTAGTGGGCAATTTAAACTTCATGTGGTTTGCTCTTCCCCATGTGTTTTTTAGATTTATGTGTTTGACACCATATAAAGTTATTTAATATAATGTATTGCCTATTTCATTAAAAATGGATTATGTAACCTATATCAGAGGCTTCCAGTGACATTTACATTTTTCAGTGTCTTTCCTTTTTCTTTCTTTCATGTGCTGACATATCCTGATGCCTACATTTCTTTAGATGATTTTTGGGGACATGTTGGGATCTCATAAGTGGAGAAACAATTATCCATTTGGTAAGTTAAGATGTATTTTATTTATTTTTTTGCTTAAAATAACTTCATATTGCAGCTTTTTGTTAGTGAGTCACTTAAAACTAGAAATATGTATGTATATAACCTTTGAACAATTACAGTCATAGAAAATTAACATTTTGTTTTGCTTTTGTTCATTTCTTATCACTAGATAATAATGATACAGCTATTCATTTAGATATTCCTTTGTATTCACAACAGAGCTTTTCCATACCTATTTCCATTTGATGGCACCAACATCTCTGCCAAGTGAGCAGAACCAGTGTTGGTTTTCCCCTTAAGAATGTATAGCTGGGAGGATCAGGACTAAACAGGGTTAATTCTGTTATCTTTCAGCCATACAACTAGAGCTGATCATCTCTTTGAGTGTCTTGGTTCAGGGAGAAAGGGCTCTCCTTCCTCCTTTTCTTGTGTGGCTTTTAATACAAAGTGGGTTGGGTTAGTGATCTATGACTTAGGAGGTGTTTTTCCTATTAGTGCTGACGGCAACAAAACTCCATGGTGATTTCTCACTGCATCTTTGCTTAAGAAGCATATTTGTGGCATTAATAATAAAGTCATAGAACATTCTGGAGTAGTCAGAGGAATCTTGTCTTATGATTATTACTGTGCTGCAGGTCTCGTTCCAGATGAGTCCATAAGTGAACAGTTGTATGATCCATCACTTGGTAAGTTGTCTCTTTCCTGCTGTGCCACCAGATCCTTTGATCAATCTGGACTTCTGAGAAATCCTATTTTATAGCTGTTTCCTGTTCCATAGGAGTTAAATCTCTGAAATATAAAATATTTTAAGTAAAAGTGAAAAGAATAGTAACTTATAAACTTGCTTTGCAAATCATTAAAAAGGTAACCTTGAGGCACTAACTGACTTAAAGTTACCAAGAATCAAAATATCAAATCTGGCTCAGGAAATAAGCATTGACTTTTTTTTTTCCTGACATGGTCTGGAGCATTTAAAAAATAGCATGAACTCTAATAATCTTCTTTTTTTTAATTAAAAATATTTTTAGTTTTTATGGGTATATAAGAGGTATATATATATTTATGGGGTAGATAAGATATTTTGATACAGGCATACAATGTGCCTAATGCTCTTCTTTTTGCCATATTCAACCAAACTTCTCATCAAATGGATGAAACTAAGTTATTTTGTCCCTCTCCTATGCAGATCAGTTTTCTCATTTGGTCCTCATGATAGCCCTGTAAACCAGCTGTGTTACCTGCTTATATAGATGAAGAAAGCAATAAGAACTCATGGCATTAATTGGCATATGCAAATTGCCTACCCTGTACTAATTGTAACATAATTTTCTCCTTCTGTAGGGTAGGACTATGTTCTTTCCCATTTGTAGGTGAGCTAACTGGGGCTTAGTGAGTTTCTGTAATTTGCTTGTGGCTACATTGCCAATGTAGGACTTTAATCAGATTTGTCAGAATCTAAAACCTGTGCCTGTTTCATGCTGCTTCCCAGAACAGCTGCAAAATCCACCTGATGTTAAGCATTCCCCATTAAAATGAATAACACAGATATTAACATTTCAATGAACTCAAAGTCTGACCTTCATTAGGCATACGCCAGTTTATTTGAAGTGCTAGGGCTTATAATTTGATGCTTGATTTTGTTTTAATGTCTGTTTTATACTTCATCCAAGTTGTCACTTTGTGAGAATATACAGTTATTATAACGGCATGATCACTGCTGAAACATTTTTACAAGCTTTTCTTTAGGAATTCCCTTCAGAATCCATGAGTTTTTTTTGTTTTGTTTTGTTTTGTTTTTACTTTGAATCTCGATACTGGTGGCACACATTTGCCCTTGGATTTGATGTTGGAAATATCTAAAAGACATTTGGAAATAAATCTGATGAATCAGATTAATAATCAACTTGGGCATGGTGGTTATCTATTGCTATATATCAAATTACCCAAAAATTTGGCAGCTTAAAACAACACACATTTAGTATCTCACAGTTTCTGAGGGTCAAAGATCCAGGAGAAACTTAGCTGGATGGTTCTGGCTCAGGGTCTATCAAAATGTTTCAGACAAGATGTTGATTGGGCTGTGATC
>CAUYQU010023763.1:0-13210 GCA_963574635.1 Cheracebus regulus
CTTTTTCTAAAATCTCTTCCTCTTTCTTTCTCTTTCATTCTTTTTTTCTTTCTTTTGCTGTTTCTTTCTTTCTCCTTTTCTCTCTTTTTCTAAAATCTCTTCCTCTTTCTTTCTCTCTTTCATTCTTTTTATTAAAAAAAAAAGAATATTTGGAACAAAAGGAAAATATGGAAATGTCATGGTAGTTGAGTGAAAGGAAGTGAACTGAACTTGACATTTATTTGGATAATATCACTTTTCTATATGCACACTACAGATACGTTTTTAGAAATAAAAGCATAAAATTTATGTCTTCTTGTTAAAAGATAAATAAGTTAACATTCTTATAGGGTGCCAGAGAGGAGACTGGGCGAGGGGAGGACCTGGTTTCTAGTCGTAGATCTCCACTGACTAGTAGGGTGCCCTTATGCCACTTAGACTCCCTGAGCCTTGGTTTCTTCATCTACAAAGTAAGTTTGCTGGATGCCAACATAGCTTCTCAAGCTGAGTTCTGAGGACTCTTTTTCATCTGTGAATTATTTTCAGAAGCCAATAGGTTCTCTCCTTTAAGAAGTATCAGACTCAATCATTTCTAATGGCTTTGCTAGCTCTAAAATTCCAAGATATATTTTTCCTCTCCAATTCCCTCAGGACCTAGAGGAGGAAGAAAAGTCATCACACTTATTTTTTTCCTCTGTTTACCTTCTCCCTGACATGCAATTATTCTATTGTTCTGAAACTCTAGAGCAGTGCTTTCCCATAGAAACATATTTAACTTAAAATTTTCCAGGCCAGGCATAGTGGCTCATGCCTGTAACCCCAGCACTTTGGGAGGCCAGAGCAGGGGGAACACTTGAGGTCAGGAGTTCAAGATCAGCCTGGCCAACATGGTGAAATCTCATCTCTACTAAAAATACAAAAATTATCCAGGCATGATGGTGGGTGCCTGTAGTCCCAGCTACTCGGGCGGCTGAGAGGCAGGAGAATCGTTTGAACCCAGGAGGTGGAGGTTGCAATGAACCAAGATTGTGCCACTTCACTCCAGCCTGGGCAACAGAATAAGACTCTCCCAAAAAGAAAAGAAAAAAAAAATTCTAGTAGCCACAGTTTTAAAAGCAAAAAGAAGTGGGTGAAGTTAATTTTAATTATATATTTTATTTAGCCCAATATATCCCAAATATTCTCATTTCAACATGTAATCAATGTAAAAATTAATTAGATGGTTTATATATATATGTATATTTTTGTACTAAGTCTTAGAAATCCAAAATGCATTTTACATTTACAACACATTCCAATTCAAAGTAGCCACATTTTGGGTTCCATAGTCACATTATAGACTATCCCCCTCTGATTCAGCTTTTAAATTGTAGGTTTTCAGTTGCCCTGGATCCTCAGGTCACATGACTTGGGCATTCCTAGATTAGCTGAGAACCACAGAGGGAACCTAAGTCCTTAGGCTGAGAATGGGGGACTGGATTAGGAAGCAAACACCACATGGCAGGAGCCATTAGATCTAGCTGTGGCATCACCCCACGGCAGGATCCAGTCAGATCATGCCTCATTACCCTATGCTTATAAAAACTAGATCCAGCTTCCAGTCCAGGAAGAGACTGCTTTGGGAGCTACCGCAGGTGTTCTTCTTATCTGTTGCAAGTAAGAAAATCTCCTTGTTAAATCCTCTTTGGTTCTGGTCATTGGGCTGTCACCCACCAAGCAACCAAATCCACCCATTGTATGGCAAACAGCACATGGCTGGTGTGAGAAGGTCCTATGTCCTGTAGAGGACAGCATAATGACAACCCTATTGTTGGAGAGCTGATACTTGGCTGTTTGGGTACTCTGAAAAATAGGCCTGTTTGGTTACGCAGTACCATAACCTAGGGATGTTCTGGAATGCACAGACAAGGCTCAGGACCCTGAAGAAACATTTCTCTACTCAAAAACCTGCAGTGTACATGCCTCGTTCCTCAGACCATCAGTCCATCCCTTCCCAGAACACATGATAATCTGTATTTCTTTTTTTTTTTTTCCAAACCCTAATGCTGCTTCTCAGCAACAAAGCTGAAAGTGTTTTTCTCAACAGACCATTCCCCAGAGAAGAATGTAATTATATCTGTCTTTGGACTCAGGCAGATAATGATTACCCACAAAAATCCCTGCTGTAGAAACAATGAGCATTTGTACTAGTGCTCTTCGTTTTTTAAATGATGCGGAAACTTCCATTAATTCACCAACCCTATTGCAGGAGCCTGATTCAGAGACTGTCTGCAATTTATGTATTTTTTGTTGTAAGACATGAGAGCAAAAGAGGATAGAAATAATTAGAATCTAATTTGGAAGTCAGTGATGTAGACTTCAGTTTGAGATATCATGTTTGTCCTTTTATAGAAACACTTGGAACAGTGAGTAAGAGGAGTAATAAGAAATTTTGCACATTAAAATAAGACAGACTGTTTTGTATGGGGGAAGATAAAGATTTTTTTTTAAATACAGCCAACACACTCTGTGAAATAAGAGTATGATATATGTATAGAAGTACAGAGCTTCCTACTTCTTATCAAAGTGGCTTCTGGCATCTTTTAATTTCATCATCTTCCCGTTTTCTTATCTTTTCCTATTTGGGATGGCAGTGTAGTTCAAAGGGATAAAAGGAAGTATTGGAATTAAGTATTTCCCTCCTTCTTTTTTTTTGAGACAGTGTCTTGATCCGTTTCACAGGCTGGAGTACAGTGGCATGATCAGGGCTCACTGTAGCCTCAACCTCCTGGGCTCAAGCAATCCTCCTACTTCAGCCTCCCAAGTAGCTGGGACCACAAGCATGTGCCACCATGCCAGGCCAGGCTTTTTTTTTCACAGATGGGATCTTACTTTGTTGCCCGGGTCTCAAACTCCCAGGTGCAAGTGATCCTTTCGCCTCAGCCTCCCGGAGTGCTGGGATTACAGACATGAGCCACAGGGACAGCCTTCTACTTTCTTTAGGGGGCAAGGGAAAAATAGAATATGTCTATCAACATCAGGTACTTATGTAACATTTGTTACAGTGCACCAAACTAACCCTCTCCTCACTCCTCTAGGAACAGACTTGGCAAGCCAGAGGGCCGAAGAAGCTATAGGAGCCACAGGATAAACCACTGATGAAATCACTCGTGGGAACATGAGATTTCCCTGTATCTCACTCAAGCCCATTGCTGCAGTATTGATTAATCTGTGGGCTTTTTGTGTCGATGGTTCCAGACAAGCACCATCATACACTTTTTCCCTTTCTTATCATTGATATCAACTCAAAAAAGATGGGCTCCAACAGAAGGAAGAAGGATTACACTGCATATAGCATAAATAATAAATGTGGGGCCAGGTGTGGGGCTCACACCTGTAATCCCAGCACTTTGGGAGGCCCAGGCAAGCAGATTGAGCTCAGGAGTTCAAGACCAGCTTGACCAAGACAGTGAAACCCCATCTCTACTAAAAATACAAAAATTAGCTGGATGTAGTGGCAGATGCCTGTGATTCCAGCTACTTGTGAGGCTGAGGCAGGAAAATCCCTTGAACCTAGGAGACAGAGGTTTCAGTGAGCTGAGATTGCACCACTGTACTCCAGCCTGGGTGACAAAGTGAAATAACAATAATAATAAATTTGCAGTTCTTCGGGTATTTAGCATATTTCTAAATTAATACTGTCCATTTTTAAAAAGTTGATGCTTACTGAAATGATATCTCCTTCTGGTGTTCCCACAGACAATCAATAAACTCTTCTAGGCCTTAGTTCTTCCCCCAGCACTTCCATAGGCATCTGCTGGCTGGTCTCTCACTGGGCATCACAGTCACAGAGAAGGGAGGCGGACTCGATAGTAATTAATGTGAATGAGGAGGGTCAGCACACCAGTGGCCTAGCCAGTCTTAAATTTCTTAAAAGGAAATGGCAAATTGATTTTCTTTGTAAAAATTCAGGTTCTGCTCTTTCTTTCGTGTGTGTGTGTGTGTGTGTGTGTGTGTGTGTGTGTGTGTGGCCTGGCCAACTGTTTCTTCCTGGGCAAAAGTAGACTTGGATTTCTTTTGTGTCAGCAGCCATTATCTGCTATCTTTACTCTGCAAATGCAGTTTCCACCTGTCCCCATCTTCTACTCAAGCTTAAGGGATTATAAAAAGGAATCCTGTTTACCACTATATGTTGAATCAAGGAGTATCAACAAACTGGAAATTAGCCTAATCCTTTAAACTCCATTTAATCTGTTTTCTTCATTTTGCTCCCATCCCCAAATATTTCATTTAGTACCAAAGTCCCCAGGAGGAAATGGATTCCTTCCTAGCAGGACCCCGGGCATCTGGCCAGATCCCCATTATGTTTCACCCCAAGATACCCCTTAATCCCAGATGGGGCTTTAGACTCCTTTGAGAGAGATGAAGGCCTGTCAAGAACTGTAAAAGCTCTGGAACTTTCTCCAACTCATAGTGTTAACTGTTTCATTGTTGCTGGCAGAAACACAAGACTTTTGGGTCAGAGACAAAGGACTTTATTACTAACAGCACAGCAAACAACATGAGCAAATTTGTACTAGCTCCCTTCCCCATACACAACATAGGCATGACATGATAGTCCCAGATGATACCTTCGCATGTAGTGGCTCACATTACAGGAGAGGAACCCAGGACTAAGAGCCCAGCCCTTGAGCAAGCAGCAAATGAGCCAGTCTTTCTCCACTTTGACCTGTTTAATAGCCAATGTGACTAATCAGAGAAACCATTTTGTATCAGGAGACAGATCAGTCTTAAAATCCAGCACACTTGGCCGGATGTGGTGGCTGACGCCTGTAATCCCAGCACTTTGGGAGGCCCAGGCAGGCAGACAATCTGAGGTCAGGATTTCAAGACTAGCCTGGCCAACATGGTCAAACTCTGTCTCTACTAAAAATACAAAAATTAGTTGGGCGTGGTGGTGGACACCTGTAGTCTCAGCTACTCAGGAGGCTGAGGCAGGACAATCGCTTGAACCCGGGAGGCAGAGGTTGCAGTGAGTTGAGATCGAGCTACTGCACTCCAGCCTGGGTGACAGAATGAGTGAGACTCTGTCTCAAAAAAAAAAAAAAAAGAAAATCCAGCACACGTAGCAAGAACAGGCAGGGACCTTCAGGGTCCATGGTGGGCTGCCTTTCCCAATAGGGCCCACATACTTTTCATAATTCTGATCTTTCCTTCAGAATTACCCTAACCCAAGGGTGTACAACACTGAGTTCTAGGGGCCCTGGGCTGGCTGTTAAAGGCTACATGAAAAGTACTATTAGTTGCTGAAGGAAAATGGATTGTGGGATGTAAATTTGTCTCCTTATATTTAAACAAAAACACTCAAAACCCTCTTCCGCAACCCTTCTACTGTTTCAGTTCCTACTGGTCTATTATGTAAGTTCTCAGTTCCTGTTAGATTGTAATACTGAAAAAGAAACCCTGTCTACCCTCTAAATTGGACAGAGAATTCAACATAAATAGAAAGATATGTCTACTAAGCAACTGAAACTTAATATGTCCAAAACCATACCTCTGGACTTCACACACCATGCTGTCTTCTCCCATAGCTTCCCCTCCATAGAGAAGGTAACTGCCATCCTTCCAGGCACTCCTGCCAGCAGCCTTGGAATGAAGCTTGACTCCTCTTTTTCTCTCCCGTTTGGCTTGCTCAAACGCCACCATGAGTGACTCCCTTCCTCCAAGGTGAAGTCACCATCGTTTCTTGTCTGGATTGTCACAATAGCCTCCAAACTGTTTTGCTGCTTTGGTCTTTGCTTTCTCACATGATTCTCAATTCAGTAGTCACAGGGTTCTTTCAAAATGGAAAGCTACATCGTGTCACTTCCTGTTCAAAACCTCCCGTTGACTCCTAACTTGTTCAGAATAGAAGGCCAGCAGGTGTGGTGGCGAACACTTGTAGTCCCAGCTACTCGAAAGGCTGAGTGGAGGATGGCTTTATCCAAAGAAAGAAGAAGGAGGAGGAGGAGGAGGAGTAGGTAGAAGAGGAAGAGGAGGAGGCAGAAGAGGAAGAGGAGAAGAAGAAAGCTAACTTCTTGTAGTGACTTGCAAGGTCCTATATCCCTTTGATCTGATATCTGATATCTGACTATTGTCCTCTCACAGCCTCCCCACCTCCTACCCCCCATACCTGGAACACACCATGCCTGTCCCTGGCCCTGGCATTTGCACAGTACTTCCTCTGCCCCTGTGCCCCTCCACCAGCTGTCCACAGACCTTACTCCTACTGCTCCTTCAGGGCTCCCCTTTCCCAGAGCTTCCCATTCCTCTTCTTGTTTGTTTGTTTGTTTTGAGATAGAGTCTCACTCTGTCACTCAGGCTGGAGTGCAGTGATGCGATCTTGGCTCACTGCAGCCTCCACCTCCTGGGTTCAAGTGATTCTCCCACCTCAGCCTCCTGAGTGCCTGAGATTACAGGTGCCTGCCACCACACCCGGCTAACTTTTGTATTTTTAGTAGAGATGGGGTTTCACCATGTTTCCCAGGCTGATCTTGAACTCCTGAACTCAAGCAATCTTCTCACCTAGGCCTCCCAAAGTGCTGAGATTACAGGTGTGAGCCACTGCGCCAGCCCTCTGTGTTATTTTTATCCATAGCACTTATTACTATCTGAGGTAGTAGAGATGTTTATTTCCTTGTTATGATCTGTTCCTCTGACTACAATGAAAACTGCTGAAGTCAGGGATTCTATTTGCCATTGTGCTCAGAGCCCTAATGCCTAAAAGGTGTCTGTCATACACTAGGCTTCCAGTAAATTGTTGAATTCATTAATTCAACTCATATTTATCATCTGCTTTTTTCATTTACAGTTCAAGGGGGAGAGAGAGACAAATCAACAGGTACTTATAATACAGTGAGTAACTGCTGTATTTTGAAAAGTATAGGGCATTACAGGGTCACAAAGGAGAACCAGAGGCGAATAAAGAAATAAGGAAGCCAGGCGCAGTGGCTCACGCCTGTAATCCCAACACTTTGAGAGGCCAAGGCAAGTGGATCACCTGAGGTCAGGCATTCGAGACCAGCCTGGCCAACATGGTGAAACCCCGTCTCTACTAAAAATACAAAATTAGCCGGGCGTGGTGGCACTTGCCTGTGATCCCAGATACTTCAGGAGGCTGAGACAGGAGAATCCTTTGAATCTGGAGGGTGGAGGTTGCCATGAGCCAAGATCGCACCATTGCACTCCAGCCTGGGCAACAAGAGCAAAACTCTGTCTCAAAAAATAATAATAATAAAAGAAAAAAGAAAAAGAAAGAAAGAAGAAAAAATAGGGGCCCTCGGAGAAGTCCTCTGACATCCCGCATGCTCCAATTTGGCATACCCAGCATCCTATCTCACCTGGGGAGTTCTGGTGCTTTTGTTTTAATTTGTGTCAGTCATTGCCTTCCTAGGCAAAAGCAAAATGACGAAACATTTTCTTATCGAAAGTAACGGCTTGAGGCCGGGCACCATGGCTCATGCCTGTAATCTCAACACTTTAGGAGGCCGAGGTGCATTTGAAAAGTATAGGGCATTACAGGGTCACAAAGGAGAACTAGATGCAAATAAAGAAATAAGGAAGCCATTTTGCTTTTGCCTAGGAAGGCAATGACTGACACAACTCACCTGAGGTTGGGAGTTCGAGACCAACCTGGCCAACATGGTGAAACCCGTCTCTACTAAAAATACAAAAATTAGCCAGGCATAATGGCAGATGCCTGTAATCCCAGCTACTCTGTAGGCTGAGACAGGAGAATTGTTCCAAAATAAATAAATTTTTAAAATAAAACTTTTACAAAAGCAATAGCTTGGGAGTCCACAAAAACAATGTTCCTATGGGAACATAGTTTTGGGTTTTTTGTTTCGTTTTGTTTTTTAGTTGTTGTTGGGTTTTTTTGTTTTTTGTTTTTGACAGGGTCTTGCTCTCTTCCCCAGGCTGGAGTATAGTGGTGCAATCATAGCTCACTGCAGCCTCAACCTTGTAGGCTCAAGCGAACCTCCTACCTCAGTTTCCTGACTAGCTGGGATCACAGGCATGCACCACCATGCTTGGTTAATTTTTTGTATTTTGTATTTTTTTCTAGAGATGGGGTTTCACCATGTTGCCCAGGCAGGTATCAAACTCCTGAGCTCAAGCAATCCACCTGTTTTGGCCTCCCAAAGTGCTGGGATTACAGGCTGTTTTCTACTTTTTATATGATTAAGTATCTTTAAATATTTACTGAACAATTATTTTAATTATTCTAAATTTTCTTCTAATTATTATGAATGTAAATACATGTTTTACAAAATTATAATTATATGCACATATATACCTCTTAAAAATCTATAGCTTTTCATTTGGGCCTGGTGGCTCATTCCTCTAATCCCAGCACTTTGGGAGACCAATGTGGGCAGTTCACCTGAGGTCAGGAGTTCAAGACCAGCCTGACCAATATGGTGAAACCCTGTCTCTACCAAAAACATAAAATTAGCCAGGTGTGGTGGTGCATGCCTATAATCCCAGCTACTTAGGAGGCTAAGACCGGAGAATCACTTGAACTTGGGAGGCAGAGGTTGCAGTGAGCTGAGATTGCGCCGTTGCACTCCAACCTGGGCAACAAGAGTAAAACCCCTTCTCAAAAAAAAAAAAAAAAAAAAGCTATAGCTTTTTGTGGAATATCACTGCATTTCCACATACCTCTCCTCTGCATGACATTCTTTCATTCACCCAGTTGTTTTCTGTTCTTTCTGGTGCCTTCCTTTTCTTCAAGCAACATTTATTCAAAGAAGTCATCACCATGGAGGCTTTTGCTATATGCCCAGGGCTACGAAATCAGTTTTTCACATCATTTTCCCCTTGGTATCTTCCTCCTCCTCCTTCCTCCTTTTGTCTTCTATTTATAGAAGTCTGTGGCTTTTCATAGTTTGGAGATTTTGTGTTTGTTGTTTTCACAGAGGAATTTAGGTCACACAAGTACTTAATCCCCCGAGCCAAGTAGTGTCTTTTCCCAAAGGTCTCAGAGCTTTGCCTAGGTGCCTCTGCACTGTCATCACTTGCTCATTGGCCTTCCTTTCTCTTCCTCCAGGTCAAGGGGAAGCAAAACTCCCAAATCAAAAATTCCCTTAAGGCTTTATGAAAACAGGAGTTAACAGCTAGTATTTATGAAGTACTTCCCGTATGCTGAGCATTCTACATAAATTCCGTCACTCCGACTTCACATTACCTCCATGAAGTAGGTACAAATGCAAAAATCTCAGGCTCAGAGAAGGCAAGTGACTTGTCAGAGGTCCCCTGAGTACTGAATGATGGAACATTCATGTGTACCTAAACAGTCTGACCCTGGAGCCACACTCCAGCCACCGTACAACGTGCAACCCTGGTTGGGAATGCTAACAAGGTAGTAGTAACACTGCAGCTATTACAAGAATCACTAGAAATCTTGGATTGCAGAATATCAACAATATTTGGTTCTTGTCTTGGAGGAAAGGTACTAGGGCTAGGATTACTTTGTTGCTGTTGTTGTTGTTATTTTGAGACAAGGTCTCACTCTATCGCCCAAGCTCACTGACTCACTGCAGCCTTGAACTCCTGGGCTCAAGCCACCCTCCCGCCTCAGTGTTCCTAAGTGTTGGGATTCTGAGCAGGAGCTATGGCACCTGGCCTAGGGTTACTTATAGAATGTCTTCTTTCTGGGTTCTCCAGGTTTTACTCTAGGATGAACCCCACCCAGTTTGGTTTGAATACAATGCTGGTAAAGCTATCTAAGGTTTAGGTCCCTGGGTTATTCCCGGTAGCAAGATTCTCAGCAACTTTCAGAACCTGCGTCCATATGTACTTCCTTTCTACTCCATCAGCCCCTGACTCAGGACCAAGATTTATTTGGTCTCAGCAGCCACCTGAGAACAGCAGATGCTCAGGATTCTGCCTTGGTTGTTGGGCTTTGTACCTAAGAAAAGCCCTTCCCTGTCTGGTCCCAAAGATTCCTCTCCTTGGATTCAAGCTAACCTTGGCCTGCATTGACTGGATGTGACCTTTCCCCTATACCAGCTCCACCCTAAAAGTTTCTATGGCTCAGATTCCTAGAAAACTAGAAGCTGCCCTTGCCTTTGCCTTCTGTCCTTCTCGGTTTGTCCAAAATATTCCTCACCAAGCCATACTGGCTGGCTTGACCTTAAATGAATCTCAGTTCCTTTCACTATGCTGTTCAGTTAGCACCTGGCCTGTTCTCAGAGGGGCCTGGTGACCGCGATGGCAGGTGCCTCTCTTGGGGAACCCAACTGCCTTGCATGGGATCTTCTAACACCAGCTGTTACTTCCTATTTGAAAGCTTTAGACCTAAGAAGGTCCACCACGAACTCAGTTTCCAGCCAGGGGGACTTTTCTAATTCTCAGTTCATTTGCACAACAGAAATGACACCAAACCCAGTGGGTGTTCATGTCCCTCCCAGATCAGGTGACCAGCTCTGCAACCCCACTCTTTTCCCCTGGTTCCTTCTGATGATTCACCTGTGGGTTACATGCCTTCCTCTGTGCTCAGGCTGTCCTTTAGCCCAGACCCTAATGGGGCATTCTGACAGTGTTGAGCGGTACTTTTCATATTCGGTCTCTCATTTACAGTGGTCACAATTTTTGTCATAGATAAGTATCATCTGTACTATTAATTATTTAATATATTCTTCTTTAAATCAACTTAGTTTTAAGCTTTAAACCCAATATTCTTCACATTGTCCTAAATAATATTACCTTCAAAATCAGTGGTTGGATGTGCTAGTTATATATTTACCTTTTTTCTTATTTTTTTTTATTTTATTTGAATTGTCCAGTTCAAAATGTCACTAGTTATATATATATGTATATATATATATATATATATATATATATTTTTTTGAAGCAGAGTCTCACTCTGTTGCCCATGCTGGAGTACAGTGGCTCAATCTCAGCTCCTCACAACCTCCGCCTCCTGGGTTCCAGTGATTCTCCTGCCTCAGCCTCCTGAGTAGCTGGGGTTACAAGCACACACAAGCACACCTGGCAAATTTTTATATTTATAGTAGAGATGGGATTTCACCATGTTGGCCAGGCTTGTCTTGAACTCCTGACCTCAGGTGAACTGCCTATCTCAGCCTCCCAAAGTGCTGGGATTACAGGTGTGAGCTACTGCACCTGGCCCAGTTGTATATTTTCAAATACATTAGCTAAACAAATAATTATGAGAACTGAGTCCATCCATATCACAATGATACAACTTTTTGCTCCAGGAAACACTGGCCTAGGAAAATAAGATTGTAAGCCAATATATAACTTGGCTATTTGCTTCAGAAAAATTCCTGCAAATCAATTTATTTGGGCTGGTGTTTTGCTTATCTGGGCAAAGAGCTCATTTGTTAGGCAAGATTAATTCCAAGGACCCTTGCCCCACATACCATCCAATCCTGAACCATTATGTCAGAAAGTGGGCTGAATCCCAATCTGTTCTCATGGTTTTGCCACATTGCCCAGACTGGTCTCAAATTCCTGAGTTCAAGCGATCCACCCGCCTTGGCCTCCAAAGTGCTGGGATTATAAGTGTGAGCCACCACGCCTAGCCTGACATTTTATTTCTTTTTTTAATTTATTTTATTTTATTTTTATCTTTTTTCATTTTGAGGCCTGATATTTTATATGTTCAACTGTTTACCACCTAAAATCATCTCATCCATTATGAGTGGTAGGCACAGCAGCCTTTAATGAAACATTCTCCCTAAAAACACACTGCAAGAAAGTGCCTCTTCCAGCACCCCACTGTCTCCCCAACGCCTTGCCTTTCTCTCCCAGTCTATGTCCCTCCTCCTCCCACGCCTACACCATCAATGCCTTTTGCACCTGAGCTCTGCCTGCCTTCTATGACTCAGAAGGACATAAACTAAGGGAGAAAGCGATTTCCAGCAGATGAGCCGACAGTATTGCAGTGAGACTTACAAAGTAATAACCGACTTCTGTGATCTGAAAACACTGTTAACTTAAAATGGAATAATAGACCATCATGGAGTTCATCATTACACTGGCCACTCTGAAGCCGAATTTCAAGTATGGAAATTCACCCAATACAGTGCAGGGTCATTGCAGTTTACAAGATGTAATATGAGACAGTAAATACCAAGAAGGCTCCTCTGCCCCAAATTTCTTGCTTTTCATCCATTTTCCCCACAACTCACATATGTTAAAGGGCATAAAATTTTAACTGAAACTTAAGGGAAACTTTAACTTTTTGATTTTAAAGTTGTTAAAGGGCATAAAATTTTAACTATAACTTCAGAGAAACTTTAACTTTTTTTGTTTTGTTTTGTTTTGTTTTGAGATGGATTTTAGCTCTTGTTGCCCAGGCTGGAATAAAGTGGCACTATCTCAGCTCACTGCAACCTCCGCCTCCCAGGTACAAGTGATTCTCCTGACTCAGCTTCCCGAGTAGCTGGGATTACAGGCATGTGCCACCACGCCCAGTTAATTTTTGTATTTTTAGTAGAAATGGGGTTTCTCCATATTCTCCAGTCTGGTCCCAAACTCCTGACCTCAGGAGATCTACCCACCTCGGCCTCCCAAAGTGCTGGGATTACAGGCATGAGCCACCACATGCGGCCAACTTTAACTTTTTAACTTTAACTTGAGGACAACTTATCTGGTCTTTCAAAGGCAAAAAATCTGAGGAGATATGATTATAACAACCATTGGGACTGGCATGGTGACTTGCACCTATGATCCTAGTGCTTTGTCAGACTGAGGCGGGAGGATGGCTTGAGGCAGGAGTTTGAGGCTGCAGTGAGCTATAATCACTACGCAGCACTCTAGCCTGAGGGACACAGCAAGATCTTCTCTAAAAAAAAAAAGTAAAATAATTTAAAAAAAATTTTTTTAACTCAACCATTGGTATTTATAGGTCACTTATAATGGCTAGGATGTTTTTAAGGTCTCTACTACATTGCCTGTGTGCTTTTTTTTCTTTTTTAAGTTCTGAGATTCTTGTGCAGAATGTGCAGGTTTGTTACATAGGTATATATGTGCCATGGTGGTTTGCTGCACCCATCAACTCATCATCTACATTAAGTATTTCTCTTAATGCTATCGCTCCCCTAGCCCCATACCTCCTGACAGATCCTGGTGTGTGATGTTCCCCTCCCTGTGTCCATGTGTTCTCATTGTTCAACTCCCATTTATGAGTGAGAACATGCAGTGTTTGGTTTTCTGTTCTTGTGTCAGTTTGCTGAAAATGATG